>JBBPNG010000342.1:0-26121 GCA_038091095.1 Leccinum incarnatum
ATGCAGTATGCTAGTGTGTGATGAGCCTATTGTCAAATAAAATCAGTATGCGGTGTACATAACCGTGCGCGCGGTGAATACCCTGCAATAAAGTAAGAATGCGGCACGCGCAACAATGAACGCGGTGGGAATTTTTGTGCAATTATAACGCCATAGAAAGGTACCACAACTGGAGAGGCCGCCCTCGCTGCTGCTGTTAGCGTACAAGCTGACGGTACTGAGACCCTCCTAGGACCTACACCGATGCCTATGTCGGTCGTCCCAAACGATGGAGCTCCCCACGAGTCAAGACCCTTGACGAACATTTCATATATAGCAAGATGATAGTCGTGATCGAGGGCTACCTAGTCCTTCGTCTCCGAGCGACGACGACGAACGTGTAGGTGACGTTGACGATGGTAGACACGGAGGAGGGTGTGGGCGCCAAGGAGGGTGCCAATAGTGTGGTGCTGTGCGTCCGTGCGCCGGTGGAGGTGGTGGGCAGTATTTACATAAGGATGTTTGAGGAACTTGAGTGTGGTCGGGTGGATTATCAGAAACTCAGATCGGCCGAGCACTTGAGAGCAGGGCGGGTGAGGGAGGACTCCAGGTGGAAAATCGCGGAGCAAGAACTTGACCGCAAGAAGTCGTGGAAGATTTCTAAGCACTCCTCAGATCCAAGTTACTGCGCTGAGTAAAGCAGAAATGACACTCGATATGATCACTATGTTTTAACTACTAAGCTTTGTATGTGTGACTCCATGAGTGACGCGGATGATGATAAGACTGTTATGTAAATAGTGCGTAGCATAAAGAAATAAAGGCAGAGACCAAATCGAGGCCCAAGGGAACCGTGAGTCCGTGACGTTGAGAGCAAAAAAAAACATGTACACAGATGCAAGAGGATTAATTGAGCTAAAGATGAGGAATATATGTCGTCCAGTCGATAGGCTTGTAAGCAGAGCAAGGCAGCGCACGAAGGCTAGCAAGCATCAATGCAACGAGCAGTGCACGGGCTATGATGCCCACAGCAATCAAGCTGTATGTCGCAAAGTCGGAAATGCCGGCAAACCTATCAAGATACGGGACGATAGCGAATGCGAGTGGAGACGTCGCTAAAACGAGCGATGCGACACGCCAAATAATTGTCTCTGTCTCCGTGGGGAATGTCCAGTTCCATGCGATCAGATGCAAGCCACCGAGGATAATCCAAGTCAAATAAAGTGAGCGAATCTGGACATCAAGGGGGTCCATATTCTCCATAAAATCTGTTAGGATACTGGGTTTCCTCGGTTTGAAACCATTGGGCTTCTGGGAAATCAGTTATCAATTTGGAACTTGCTCGAAAAATACGAACATTTGCGTCCACTGGGGGTGTTTTTTCTTCATCGATGTTGGGTTTTGCTTTGCGTAGGCAGATGAAGCGGGAGATTAGATCATTCAGATAACTGGGCTCCGCCATCCATGCTTTCGACCTGCATATGTAATGTAAGCATCTTGGTCCGGCGGGCTACCGATGTGCAAGATAATAAACCACGTACAGCTCCTCCTTCGAAAGTACTTTTGTCACTTGAGTTTTATAAAAGATATGAGGAGATTGAGGGCAGTGTGGCTTGTCCCACCAAAAGAAGAGATATAGAAGCGCCAGCGCAGACATGCACACCGTGTCGAGTTCAACCAGTGTGACCGCGAGACCCTCCGCACCGCGAACGATGACCTGCAGCGTGAACCAGGATAACTGAATCATGAAGATAGCCTTGCCTAGCCCATCCGATTTGCTCATGGCCATGATTTCTTTCTCCGTGATGCATGGGTTTATAATTTCCCCCTTCTCGCAACGCCTTAAGAATTCAAAGGATGTCATCGCCTCCGGCGGACCCTCTTTGCCTTCATCGTAAACAAAACCACCCATTTGCACAAAGTAACTGTGTGTCATCGACCATTCATACCCCTGGGCTGACAAGTCAACCCCAAGACTTTTCAATACGACTAACAGGTGATATAGCGGAAGAAGGAACATACTGCGAAAGTCTTTGACCTGGCGATGCGCCTCGCACCATTGCTTGGTAGCAAACGAAACAACGCCTTCCGGTGCGAAAAAGGCAGTGACAAAGACCCATGGTACCCGTTCGAAGAAGAGCCTGCTGTTGTTCCCGGGACCAGGTATGTCAAGGTGGATTGCGTGCCATATGCAAATCAACAAGGTCAGGGCACAGCTCTCGAGTATACCCCAGATGGTACGGGTGGAATCTACATGATCTGAGCAGCTGGAATCGACAGTGGATCCTTGGACGAGGTGAGCTATGCAGAGAAGGAGGAGGAGCGAGTGAATCCGAGTCATTGGGTTGGAAGCCACTTGGAGGAAGGTACATATGCTATTTTGTGGAGCAGACACGCGAAATGCAAGTTGAAGTGGGCTTGCATAAGTAGTGTCTCACGTCACTTTTTCTTTCGTCAGGCCTTCAGGGTCGAACCGTGCTGTTCGGACGAGACAATGAATGGGCAACTTGAAACGTGTCCAGAAAAATGACGATCAGTGAACTTCGGCAGGTACTTGTCGATATTTTACTCGCCATTGATTGTAGCCAAGCCATGTTGACAGTGGCAAGCTCAGTTGATCATGATGCGGGGACTTCAAATTTAAAGTTCACGAAGGTTCCATCTTGTCACTTGTGCCGCATAATTACCTGAAACTATTGCAAATGCGTTACGTTACTACTGTTGAACTAACTCGCGCCGATCCAGCGCCGCGTCCACTGCCATTAGAAGTCGCCGCGTTACCTCAAGAGGCCGACAAGTTTGAGCGGAAGGAAGCAGGTGATTCGGAGTGATCCATGAAACGCTCGAGCTAGATATGCGTCACATGCGCGTGCAAGATTCAAATCTGGTTTCGACGACGATTACTAATAAGATTGGCGAAACACTAACCCAAGTGGATTCAAGCGCCATGATGGAAAACCAGACGACCCTATCAAGCGACGTAGAATACACGGAAAAGAGAATAAAGAGGATGGGCTCATTACAGAGAACATAATTTTGATACTACCAATAATATACACATCACACAAACATCTGCAACGGGTGGCGATCATATACATTTTGACCCTCGCTCAGCTCGCCGAGATCGGGATAGAACGGTACCATCGCGTCCGAAGCGCCGAGATACAGTGAGTTGTAGACGCGCCAGTAAACCTAGAGATGAAAGAGAAGAAGGCGGTCAGCATTGGCCAAATCCAGGAACAAAGGATCGAACGCGACGTACCTCGCGGACTTTGCGTGCGGGGTGAAACAAGCCTTGGAGCGTATAACTGAGGAGGACACCCGGACCCAACGTCACGCGCATGGCCTCAACGGCTTCCATGACTGCTCCGATCACGTGTGGAGACGTTTCGAAGCAGTTGGGCCATACCAAATTCATGAGATGAAGCATCGAGTCTTCACATCCGAGACCTGCTACGCCAAGAGCCAAATGTTTTACGATGACACTTGCTGTCTGTCGATGTACGAGATCACGATCGGTGAGCGCGTCTTCGAGCATCGTAACGACTGAGTCCACATAGTAAGCGGATTGCGGACCAACGTATTCGAACACGAAGGTCAGCGCTTTCAGACAACCAGTCCGCACGTTGAGCTCCGCAGTACGATACTCGTTGAGGATTGCAGGGATACACGTGAAAGCTACAGAGCAGTGTTAGTCATTGAACACTACCATCAAGATGGAATGCTCACGTCCACAAGTTTCTGCTACGATAGCGATTGCAACAGTGCTACAAACACGACTTTGACGTTCCTGCACACGTAGATTGGTGAGCAAAACCGATAGGACGTCTTGGGGACCCAAACTCTTCGCAATATAGCCGAACGAGTTAACGGCGGCTCGCCGAATACCCTTCTTGTGTGCCTTCAACAGATCCAGAAGCTCGAAGCAAATACGCATCCATTCTCGCGCCGGGACAAATTCAGCCCCACGATCAGCTGAAAACACAACATAAACACCACTGTACGCCAACAGGGAGACAGACCACACTTACCGATACGACCGATCAAGTTGATCGATGCTTCTTGTACCTTTTCGTGTCGGTTGCGAAGAATTGGTGTCATTCGTGGCACTGAACGGGACGGAATCAGTAATCAGATATCAGACTATGCATTGAAACACTTACACAGATCCTTGACCGGGGGGTTCATCTGGGTCATACCAACGACATTAGCGATCGCTCCCTCAGCAGCAATGATACTACCGAGCGTGTCGGGGTATTCTTCTCCCAATTGCTCAAACAAGACGAGACCCAGCTTGCTCAAAAGTTGGTCCTCTCCACATTGCTTGATGACAACCGCAAGGCGGGTCGTCAAATCGGCTGCCTGCTGACGAACTTTGGCGCTCTTGTTGTTGAGACGCCATAGGATCGTGGAGACGATCTGAGTAAGATATGGCTTCACGCGGATACCGAGAGCGTTGACGACTGTACCGAAACCATCCAGCATAACTTGGTCCTCCGTTGTCTGCTCCTGGAATGAATAAATGATACCGTCTACGAGGCGGACCTCGAGACGTTCGTCTATGTCCGAGGCACCGAGAGTGGCGACGACCTTGGTGATAGTCTCCATAACCATCTTCCGGTAGGGCTCCGCCTCGTCCTTGAGCTCGTTCACAATCCTTCCAACGATCTCCGAAACGCCTGCTTTTTGAGCGAGTTCAACAGTGGTCTCCACGACTTGGCGATAATTACGTCTGTCCAGAGCCATCCTGCGAACCCAGAACGACTTGAAAAAGTCAGGGAGAATATCTTGCTTGATGTACTGCGCCGTGACACCCTCAGTGGCAGCGCACTGCTTGACTACTTTCAACACGATCTTCTTCATCTCTTCGTCGGAAGTCTGGAATTCGCGAATGAGGATGACAGTGACCTCCTTCGTATAATAGGAAGCGTATTCGGGGTCCATGAGAGGAATGATAAAGCCGATCGCCTTCAAGAAGGCGGCAAGACCCTTGCCACGGTGCAGACGGATACCGAGCCATAGAGGCTTGAGTACCTCATCAAACGACTCGATACCATAAGGCGCTGCAGCTTCAGCCAAGGCCGCGAGACCGAGGGCCGTCATGGTCCGAACTTTCTGCTGCTCGTCTGTGAGTCCGTGGGCGATACAGGCGACAAGATTTCGCAGATGAGGAAGCACGGCGCAACCCATCATTATGGCAATCTGTTGAACAATTCGAATACCGGTATGACGCGCCTGCCATGACTTTTTGCTGCGGCAAACTGCCTTGAGGAAGGGAAGTAGCGAAGGGATACCAAGGGCAGATGCAACGACGGAGAACGCGCGGGCGGTCGTGTTGCGGACATATTCATCGGCGTGATCGATATCAGGGCGCATGGTGGAGATCATGTGAGCGAGACCAGCCGCTTTTGAGAGGTTGGATATGATTTCGCGTCCTTCAACGCGAGCGTAGTAATCCTCGTCGATGAGGAGAGGCTCGATAACGACTAGAATTTTGTGCACGTAGGGACGGACAAGGTCGTCGAGTTTGTACAAGACACGGTCAATAACCTTCACCAACAGATGGCGCTCTTGATCCTCCAGGGTACGTTCCATGAGCAAGGGAAGGATCTTGTCAAAGAGAGGACCGGCGCCGAATTCGCGAGCTTTGTCGGTAATTTGGCGGAGAGCCGTCTTTCGGACAGGCGGCGTTCCATTCTTGATCTTCAGGAGAAGCCGCATGATCTTGCGTTCTTTCATTTCATCCACCGAAAGCTCAGTCTCGTCCTCCTCCTTGAGAATCTTCGCAAAATACTGCGCGTCCTCTGGCTTGAAGAAGGCAAGGTTTCCAACTCCCGGAATTTCAGTGGGCAGCTCGGGTACAAGACCCGCAGCTGCCGCGAGTGCAGCGGCATCAGATGATTCTTGTATATGGAAACCCCCGACTTCAGTTATAGGCGTCGCCATCAACTTGCGGGGGGTAACCATCGGCGCATAGCCTGGTGGAGGAGTAACAATGACGTACCCTGTTGCCGGTAGAATAGCGTCCAGTTCTTCATCAGAAAGGTAACGGTTGTGCTTGTCCTCGTGCATGATACCCGGCGCATTCATGATAATCTGGGTCATGGGTGCATCAGGAACGACAGCAACTTGATCCCAACGCGAACGCTTGGGAGTTTCTGAAAGGGCATTTTCGGTAGGAGGGGCATCCCAACGAGACCGCCGTTTCTTCGGGGCAGATGGCTCCTCTTTCGACCCGTCTGGCTTGTTAGGATCCACATTCTCGTCCGTGGGCTCCGCAACATCCCATCTCCTTTTCCGCCTCGCTCCTGCTGCCTCCCGGTCTCGTTCCCTAGCCTCTGCAAGTTCCTTGGCAGCAGCGAGCTCCATAGCGACGTCTTGAAGCTCAGCAGCCGGAGGTGTCTTGTCCAAGTCCATCTTCATTTTTCCCTCCTCCCTCTCTCGTCTCTCCTTCTCCTCAATCGCTCTCCGCACACGAACTTCCTCCTGCTCCAAACGAGCCAACCTCATAGCGTCCTTATACCCTCCCTCCACCTCCGTGCCTTCTTCTACATGCTTGAATGCGTCCGCACTTTCTTGAGCAACTCGATTGAAGCGACGATTGTGATAATCCGACTGCCTCGAAGCAATTTGACGTTTCGAAGCTGTTTCGGCAAACGGGTCGACATTTTCCTCCTCTGCAAGCTCCGCAAATTCTTGAAGAATCTCCTTGGGCGCGGTAAAAGAGTCGACAAGTCTTGGTGAGTGAGACATGACAGAGCGGTGATGGTGATGGTGGTGGTTGCGGAGAGAGCGAAACGACCCCCCCAGAATAGTCCAAGCTGAGTCTGAATAATGCAGAGTCCAAACATGTACAAATGACCCCTGTCGACTCATACAAATTCTTATTCCGAGTTCCACATCTTTCGCGGCAACAAGCAGCCCACCCACAATGCTACACATACCATGGTCACCATCACAAAATGCGCCAAGTAACCTCCCATGATATGTTTCTCGATACCCAGCGAAAAAGCAGAGTTGACCATCACAGGACCGATAGCACGCATGATAGACACGACCACTTGTGCGAGACCATTCGTTGCGCCAATCGATGCCTGGTTCGGTGCAGAAGCACTTATATACATAAACGTGATCCCTAGTTGAAGATGAGCCACAAGATTGACCTTTTCGTTCAGCGAGGTCACTTACCGTATGAGAAACCAGCAAATATAAACAGCGTCATCTGAAGTGCTAAAAGGAACCAGACGAGATAGCCGAGGCCATATACGCGTGCTACGGCGTTGATCGCAGGGAATAGTGCTATCACAGGGAAACCACAAGACACGCAGACCAAGAACACGCGTTTGGCGCCGAGCCAATCATGCATGCGGGCGAAGAAGATGCACTGAAGGATTCCGCCTAATATACCAAGGGACGCCATGATGGTTCCAATTGTTGGTGGGTCGAGATTTAGGCCACCCATTTCAATGGGCATCGCGCAAAAGACCGGGATCATTACGCGAACAGATATGTCGACAAGGGAGTATGTAGCATAACTTCCGGCTGCAATTATGACCGGGCGGACTAGAAGAGCCCGAAAGGGTAACGGTTTATCAGTTGCATCTTGTGCTGCAACGTCGTGTGTCACCCCTTGAATTTGTGAATCGGGGATTGGTTTGGTCATCCCACCGAAAAAGTATTGCCTCAGCGTCACGCGTGTTTTTCTCGTCTGAATGGAAGCAGTAAGCATTACTCTCCGTATTTCCGAGCAGTCAACGGACCTCTTTCAGAAAAACGAGGGTGATGAGCCATGATGTTGCCGTAACGGTCGCCGACACCGCACAAGGGAGGAAGTACGGGTATTCTCTGAGAAACGAAGAATTGCCAAATATGCTCGGGAATCTTTCTGCCGGCCTGGCCAGGGACCCACCGATCAGTGGCCTTGGAGCTTGTTTAGCAACATTATGGGCCTGAAAGGGGAGACGAAAACGAACCCCATTGTCGTACCAATGGACCAAGTGATTGGTAGAATTCCATATGCCTGGGCGATATTCGTAGAATCCGTGACCTCGATGACCATGCTCTTCATCACGCCAATATTCCCATTGAGAGCACCATTAAGACAGCGACTTCGAGTATTCCGTTAATTGTTCTAGAAACCACGGTGCAGCAGGCCAATTCTCACCTTATAACGAGTCCCCAGAATGTTTTAGACATCCCAAAGCACCACATCGAGGCCGACAATCCGAAGAGTCCCATCAAAAGTACGGGTTTGCGACCGATATGGTCCGACAGACGACTCCAATGAAATATCGTGCATGCCTCGGTTAAAAAGAATAACGAAGTCTACCGTCCACGGATTTAGAAGTCACTGAGAAGAATCAATCGACAACGAACCATGAGTCCAACATAGTACGCAATGCGCGAGTCTTTGCCACCAGTAATACCAATATCCCGTATCAACTACACGAAAATTGGTTCGTGTAAAAAACGTAGAGAGCTTCCAAAACATACCTGAGGAAGGAAAGGTGCTATGACCTGCGAAGTTATTGGCTCTGAAATTTGAAGTAGCAGTAAAATGAGAAATTGACGCCAAGGAAGGGGCGTCCTCTTTTTTGGTTGGTCGATTTGCTGGCCGTCCCGATGAGATTGATCCCTCAGGAGTGGTGTCTCCTCATCCGAAGGTATCTGAGACATTTGGCAGTCAGAGCGAAGTTAAGACGAGAACCGTGGGCTGGATATTCGGAACGCCCTCAGGACCACCCTTGTACTATCAGCCGAAGTTTTAATCAGGATCACTCTCGGAGTGGGAGTTTAGCAAGCCTAACTTTGGGTGGGAAATATATCCGAACTGTGAGTCCCGTCGCATTGCGTCCGACTCCGACGGTCCGACCGAGTTTTATATTATTACTGTTGTAAAGCCGCTCTTTAGACGCGTCAATTTTAATTACTCCATCCAGGCAGGGGTCGAGAAGTTGTAAAGGTTAGAGTTCACCCGGAATCTTGATCAGAATGGTCGGTTCCTGCTTGGTTCCTGCCATTACCCAATCGAGGGTTCAGCTTACTGATTGTCTGATTGCTATTCTAGTACTAGCACGGTGTTGGTCCAATCGCTAGTTGTGACTTGTCCGAGTTTTCGGGATGTATCAAGTTGTCAACCTTCCTGCAGACAGTTCACCCATCACTGATGCCGATGAAGAGGTAAACTTTTCCAACCGCTACCCCGGTGGATACTGACTCCTTGACGATAGATCTTCCTTCTCTACTCGGCGCTCAACCAAACGAAAACGGATCTCGTCGGTCCAGATGGCTACCGTGGACTAGGTCATATCGATTCACGGAAAGACACCCTGACAATTCAGTTTGAGTTTCAACCGCCTTCTTCGCCTCCCAGTTCACCAAAGTCCACGAAGAAAGCGAAACGTCCGCGAAAGACAGTATCAAGGCAAAGCCTGACACGGGTGGTCGAGATTGAGATCACACAGGACCCTACTGCATTGCGCAGCAGAAACGGAGACACGGGGAGCGTAGTTTGGCGAGCAAGGTAAAGTTTGCATTTTCGGGTAGTCGGCCCGTCAGACAAACCTCAAGTTGCACCTGTTCTGATGTTCTAAGAAGCACAGAACTAGTGAAGGTAGTCCTACGACAATGTTTCTTTCCTCCAGAGTCGCCCGTCTTCGACCGAGACCGCTTGGCAGGATCTCATTGCCTTGAACTAGGGTCAGTATGATCCTCTCTCAGAATGGTCTTTCTCGCAACTAAATATGTTTCTCCGCACAAAGAGCAGGCACAGGTATTCTTGGTGTTGCACTAGCTCCCCTCGCCCGCACTTATACCATAACCGACATCAAACCGCTCCTCGCGCTCATCCAAAAGAATGTTTCGCTGAACTCACCCGGATGGCACGACAGATCTATCGACAATTCAAAAGATAACATCACGATCGAGGAATTGGATTGGCTCACGCTCACTTCCCTTCCATCCGGCACGGCGCGCGCACGTTATTGCCCCATACCCAAGGTCACTTCAGCCATAGAGGACGAGTCTTCCGACCCCGTTGCATGGGACTTGGTGTTTGCGATTGACTGCATATACAATCCCTCGTTACTTCCCGCCCTCGTTACCACCATAGACGCGGTCTCGACTGCGGGACGTACATGGGTCGTCGTGGTGGCGGAGCTGAGGCAAGAGGATGTTCCACGGGAGTTCTTGGATTTGTGGCTGAAACAGGATAGCAGTGGGAAGTGGAGGATCACACGACTCGAAGGCTTGTTAGACGCCCATTTTGTCGTGTGGGTTGGACTAAAGTGCTTGGACTAAGTCGCGATCGTCTTGATCTGCGCCGGTGACCAGACCCGCGGGTCGAACGTAACTTGAACTCAATGGAGGCGACCTCCGTGGCGTTCTGTTTGTGAACTGATGCAGTACCGTTTTGTATAATATGGAATGAGGTCAGTCAGGTTTGGCCCTCTTACCAATCTGATCCCGACATAGTCTGACATACCCAGGACTCGTGTTCCGAAATTTGTAGTGCGCATGGTTCAACTTTTGTAGGTCGTTCGCTGGATAGTGATCGGAAGATTCGTCCGTTAATCGCATGACGTCACTTCCGAATTCATAACCATTTTAATAACCATTCTGATCAAGCCGAAATAACTCGTTACAAAGCAGACCAATGACCCTCGTCTTGGAAGAAAAGTCTTGGGGCCTTCTTGACTCTGACTACATTTCTTCCGCAGTCGAGTCTCCCGTAATACGGTCTCACATGATCGAGAACCCCTCAAAGTACATCAAACCCTATCTTCCTCTCTCCGACCTTCCCCAATCCACTCCCAAGTTGTCCGATGAGGCGCACACATATGTTTCCCTCGACGTTACTCTTTTCTCTAGGTTTTTTATGCTCCCTCCAGATTGCCTTCGCTGCCCCGGATCTGCCGCTGCCGTCGAATGGTGGCCAATCCACGTCGCTGATCCGAAGACAGCCGACTCGTCGCAGTGTTGAAGAATGGGGAGCTTGGGCCAAGAAGGAGCGTGAGGCGCTGGAAGTCAAGTATGGCGGCTCTCCGCTATCGAGAAGGAACCAAGGCACGAATCTGTATGTTTGCATGTTCGTACGTTGATTCGTCGGGTGCTCAGACAATCGTCTTGCAGGATGATTAATCAGAATTACGATGCAAGGTAGAAGAATGGACCTGGCTAATACTCCTTTTTTGACGTTTTCTATCAGTTACTTAGGCTCCCTTGCTATCGGCACTCCACCCAAAGCGTTCTATGTTATTCTTGACACCGGTTCATCGTTAGTCATTCACGCCCCTATTATAATTCTCCCTTGACAATCGACTAGAGATCTATGGGTGGCCGACGTAAACTGTGTCACAGGTTGCTCCGGTGAACCTACGTACGATTCCGCCTCGTCCTCGACGTTCAAGAACCTGTCCCAGCCCTTCTCGATCACATATGGAAGTGGTCGAGCTGTTGGAACCCTTGTCTCGGATATCGTCCAGATGGCTGGATTCCAAGTTACAAATCAGTCGTTTGGTGATGTATCGAGAGCCACACAGGATTTAGTCTCGAGCCCTGCATCCGGGTTGCTGGGATTAGGTTGGCAGAGCAATGCTGCCTCCGGTGAAGTGCCGTTTTGGCAGGCGTTAGTTGCTCAGGGTGCCTGGTCTGAGCCTGTGATGGGCTTTCAACTGACGCGGTACGTGCCTTGTGCGATCTACGTGAAAGAATCAATCTACAATATCATTTTTAGCTTCCTGAATAGTTCAAATGCCCGACCCTTGGAGCCGGGAGGAAGCTTCACCATGGGTACTGGGAATTCGCTCGCACTTAGTGCAACTCACTAATCCTTAATCGTACAGGATTCCTTAACTCGAGTCTATACACTGGCAAGATCGACTACCAGAAACTTGTTACGGAACCCTCCTTTTGGACTCTTGCTCTCACCCGTGAGTAATTGTTATCGTCTCATGACTACCTTGTTGCTCAGCCCTGCTATACAGAGTTGACTGTTCAAGGGTCGAGCGTGACGCTCCCTTCCGGATCTGGATCTTACGCCGCAATCGATACAGGAACAACGATCGTTGGTGGCCCCGGCAACGTGATTCAGAGCATGTATGCTCAGATTCCTGGTTCGCAACCGGGCACCGGCGATTGGCAAAATTTCTGGCTCTATCGTGCGTCCCTCCAACATTCGAGCAATTTGTAATAACATGTTGACTTTTGGGTCGATCGTAGCCTGTGATACTGTAGTCAACGTTGCGATGTCGTTCGGCGGACCGAGCTGGCCCGTGAGCCCAGGCGACTTCCAGCTCACGCAGATCGGTGCCAACACGTGCGTTGGCGCGTTCTTCCAGATCAACACAGGGAATAGTGCTCCGAATTGGATCGTCGGTGACACCTTTCTCGTAAGCCGGACTTGTGTTCTTTTCGGGGATCTTATTTCCCCGATTTTCTTCTCTCTTATTTCCGCTCTCATTTGATTCGACTGACTGACTTTTTGGGGAAAGAAAAACGTGTTCTCGGTGTTCAGGTATGCCCCTCCCTCGGTCGGATTCGCAGCGCTTTCTCCAGTCGCGTTGAACATGAATGGGGTGAACGGGCCGCCGCCGACGGCCACAATCGGTTCGGTCTCGACGGCTGTGACTGCGACGGGTGGCAATGTCACGAGCGGGGCGGCGCTTTGGACGTCGGGTTCGGCACTCAATCCGCTCGCAGTGGCGTGTGGATTGGCGGCCGTAGGTGCGATGATGGTGTGAAGGACTTGGCACGTGCTTGCTTTCTGATCTGACGCGTTGGGTGCCAGCTGATGGGCGAAACGGACGGAGTAATACGCACGCATCTTTCTTCTTTTTTTAGTGTAGCATAAATGTGATGTAGCAATAACGTCTGTGCATGTATTAGCATGAGACCTTCGATCGACATCGTAGTTTGTCGGGGATGGCGAGAAGTTCGTTTCACAGCATATGGGAGGGTTTCATCCAGGGTTCATTCGCAGATAGGCGATACAACTACTTGAAAGGAGATCCTAGGCGCGGTCATCACTTCAGCTCTTCCAAGACCAATCCCTGAGTATCCCGTGTAGTTTTTAGTGACCGGTGCGTTTTGATGCGTTGTCGTTTTGGAGAATACAAGTTCATCACAAATAATTAATGCTTTAGGGTACTGGTGTTCATCCTTATGAGCTCGAACTTGCCAGTGAGAAAGCGGTTGACACAGAGATGCTATTCTGAACACTACAAGGACGGCTACGCGTACTATTTGCGATCGAGAGGCACCCAATTGACGTAGTAGCGCTGTGTGTGGCTCAAAGGACCAGTAGACATTGCATTCAACTTTCATCGGAAATCAGCGTTGCTGGACTTCTATTGCAGAAATTAGACATTCAAAAAAGAATCACAATAACTACACAAGCTCACCTCGTCTCAACGCCCTAGTCAAATAACGATGAGAATGGCATCAGTAAAAATGATCCCGGATTCAAGAGGACTCACATTCAAGTTCCAAGCTACTTGAGCGCTGAATTCAATTGATCCAAACAGAATGATCACCCAGACTTCAAGACAATAGTAATGGCCCGGTTGACCCGACATTCGGTTTTGCGGAGCCAAGGTTTTTGCTGCTTCCCGTACATCAAAACGCACCGTACAGAGGGTCGAGAACGGCTCTGAGTGAATCAGTTTAGGACGTGATGACCTTACATAAAGAACAACTCGCCTTCTTTACAATCAATCCATCGTGGATCTGGCAAGGTACCCCTGTAACACAAGATGGGCATCTCCTCAATACCAAACTCTGATATGGATTCCCTATTATAAACGAATTTGTGACGGAACTCCTTCAGTTCATGAACCTTGACACCCTGAAAAATTAGCGCGTCAGTGTTACATTTCTCTTACCAGTGAATCGGAATCAACCTTATGGAGAACGCCTTTGAATCCCTTCGGGATCCCAAGCTGTCCAGATGCATCTATAAACCAGGTACCTCTCCTGGAAAGATGCTCGGGATCTTTCACGTCTACCCATTTTATATACGTCGTGCCATACGTGGCACGAGCAACACGCGATTTCACCAGATGATCAGTGAAGTACGAAATCGCGCCATCGGGGACCGCTTTGTGACTGCGTCCTGTCAACACAAACTACATCATATTTTCAGATAAGTTCTGTACTCACAGACCCATCGGACGGCAAGGTTCGATGCCCTGTCTCTTAAAATATGCCTTCAGTTGTGACCAGAGCCAATCGCTCGCCCCGAATCCACCGATGAGAAACACCATCTAGAGTCAAAAGCATGAGTCCTCAGTGGTATAAAGGCCTAGATATTGGCATTCACAGTGATGGGAATGTTGACATCGCGACGCTGCTCTTCGAATGCATTGATGATGGCCTTGACAGATTCTTCGAAAAGCTTGGTGGCTTCTTGCCTAGGAGCATAGTAGTTACAATCATCGCCACGTGCAGCATCCCTCCACTTCAGACAGACAGATATCTTACCCTGAGAGTGTCAACTTTCCGGCTCTAATGTTGTATTCCGGATCATTCTCGCGGACACTGCCGACCTTGATGTATGCGGGATGTTCGTCGTCAGAAACGAGAAGCTTTGTCGTCTGGTCGAACGTTTCCGTGATCTCTTCTATCATTTGCGGGCTTTCATAACGAGAGCCTTGCAATTTATCTAATATTCAAGCTTGTTCAAAGCGCAGCGAGATAAGTAAAACATCGACTACCTCGCAACAATTCCTTCGCTCTGCGCGAAACAAACACCGAACCCTGGAGACGGCCTGAAGACATTGAGGACGAAAAGATCTGTCGTCAAGAAAAGAAAGAAACTTACATTCAGAGGATGCAATCTCCTCGAACGACGTCGGATCGAACTTCATCGAATACATATTCAAATCGATAGTGCCACCACCAGCATCGATGACGACGATACCCTGACCCTGTGGATACTTTCCTTGATCGAGCATCCCCGATTTTACCAGGTCCCAGATGCAAAAGTGGAGACCCGCTTCGCCCTCGGTCAAGAACCTCACGCGAGTGCGTCCGTCAGGAGTGCTAGAAACGAGTCCAGCGAGTTCTATGGCACGTCGCATCTGTTGCTGCTGCGGGTATTCCCAGCCGTTCGGATGCGTAAATATGAACTTGATGTTGTCTTTGGTAGATTGCCATGTGTGCTCTGGATAAGATTCCTTGATGTAGTTCTCAGCACACCCAAAGAGATATCTGACGAAATCTGCAAAAACTTCAACAGCGGATTTGCCTTCTGGAAGTGGCGGAATGTCGTCGTCTTTGATATGTTTTGCGGAGAGATGTTTTGGTCGAAGGTGAAGTTTCCACCTGTCAAACAAGGAAACGTCGTGAGCAAGACGACGCCATAATTATAGACGCGGACCATTCCAGCTTCACCCATCCCTCGGTCATTGCTTGCTCGATCACTTCCTCCTTGAGCGCCTCGTATCCGGCTGCTCTGAATTTTCCTTCGGAAGCATAGTATATGATGGACGGAACTTTGACGTTGCCTGTTTGTCCTTGTCCAGGGTATCTGTTACGATGTGATAGGCTAGGATTGATAGAAAGACGACGAAAAAAACGAGCAGCCCACTTTAATACTCCTTGGAACTCAGGAATTTTCCCCGGCTGGAGAATACAAAATGAAATACCACTGCAGGTGGTGCCGACATCAAAGGCGATAACAAGTTGACGGGTTGACCCAGAGTAAGGTTTTCGCTCGAGCATGGCAGTTGAACGTTGAGGGGAATGGCTTGTCACAGGGGTCATTCACCTTATGTAATGACGTCACAGCAACTTTGGAAGTCGATCGGCCAAACTGAGACTCTCCTGGTACCTTGATAGAGGCAGAGTTCTCGATGAGTCTCGCCTAGTACAGTCAGCCTAGCCCATCTGCTAAGTACTCCAGTCACCACCCGCGGGTGTCCTAGTGCTTTTTTTATAGCCGTTGTGACGAAGAACTGGAATACAAGCTTAGTAGTCAGAGGTGCTCACGGGGTCCTCTGCCCCGAGAGCAGAAATTTCGAAATGCGTCTCCGCACTATATCAAATCACTTCACGCATGTCTGCACGTCCCCACTCTCCTGTTCGTAATTCTCACCGCCGCCACCGATGTTCTGAGGCATGGTGTCCATTTCGGTGCTAAATCATTTTAACGTGACGATACATGACAGACAATGGAATCCTCCATTACCTTGTCCGAAGAGAAGTTGCCGCCCACCCGCGGTATCATTTCCCCGGGCCGCAAGGAATATCCCAAGGAGACATGTCAGGTATGGAAGAAACAAGTCCTGTCTATGGGTGCTAAGCATTGCCTTGAAACTATAGTTCATACGTGCTCGGGAACAGGACAGAGACTCCTCTGGTGACGAATGGCTGATCGCATCAGATGCGATAGACAAAACACCCGCACCAATGGAGGTGGTATCCGACAATGATGCACGTGAGCATATATCGTCCTATTCTGTCCATGCAACCAAGGGAGAATCAATCGCTGAGCCATCTCCGGGATCTCGTCGATCTTATGAGTGGCCGAGATGGCTCAGCATTTCACAACGCCAACATGCAGTCGTGGTTGACGAAAATAGTAATGCACTGGCTGACGCCCATGCGACACTGGTAAGGCAGCTTGAGGAACGATCAAGGGAACACAACACAGCGATACGGGAGAAAAGGGAAATAGCTGAGGTGTATGCGGCGCTCAAGCACAAGTACGAGGCGCAGAGGAACGAGAACAAGGCTCTGCGTCGGGACAACGAATCGTTGAGAGCGTTGCTCGAGCAGCGCACGTCGGAACTGTACGGCGTCGAAAGGTTTTTCACAACCGCGGACAAATTCTCGGGGTCGGAGGTCGTGAGCACGCTGCGGAAGCTCAACGAAGGGGTGCAGCAGAGCGGCACGTTTATGGCTGAGTGGGCGGTCCGGAACCTCAAGTTTGAGGCGCCGCACGTCCACCAGACGAGCACGCGAGTCGATGAACAAACTAGGGCGTCTGGGCTCTTAGGAGCGCAGTTTATGCGAGTGTTGAAGACGATAAAGCAGGTTGACAACCCCATCCTGGTGGAAATCGCATTTCAGGCCTATGTAATGTACGAATTGTGCGCGGTCGCATCCCAACGGTCCACACAAGGGTCGCAGAACGCGTTCATCGATGGAATTCACCAGAGGATGCGTGAAGCGGGTAAGTGGGTCTCACGATGATCCAAGCAGTGTGTGCTGATAAGGAGCCCGGGCTGCGGCCACTGGCAGAGGGTCAAGCAATATCCGGGAATTGGCGCGCCCTGACGCACAGATATGCGGCTTCCGCTCACACCGAGGGTCCCGAATTCATGCGCATGGTGGAGACGACCATAGTCTCTGGGCTCTCCGACATCCTGTTGGCAGTGGGTTGCACGAACTCTACGCACGACATCACGTCTGCGCTCAGGTCGAAATTCGCGGACAAGATTCGCGATTTCGTTTCGCTTGCGCGGGATATCAATATGATCATCGGTGCGGGTGTGATATCAGAGGATCTTGAAATTTCATGGGTGCCACCTGAGACACCATTTGATGGGAAGGTGATGCAGGATTTGGATGACGATGGAAAGGGCCAGGGGACATTCAAGAACGGGATGGAACTTGAAGGACCTCGTGAAGCGGTGTTGTGCACGATCGAATTAGGGTTGATGAAACGAACGAGGGTGGCTGCAGCAGGGAAGAAGAGTGAAGCTGTGAACTCGATAATGGTCAAGCCCAAGGTGGCACTTGTGTCGATCCTCGACGTCATATAAGGCACCCGTAGCACGTTTCGGTATGCGCAACTCTTTAAAGTTACAGTTACTAGACTATCCGAGTCGCATAGCTGTCGGCTTCGATGCCCTCCGAGATCATGAATGTTCCCGTTCCCACCGCCACGACGTTCCGCCGTGCTTGATCGTCGTCGGCCTACTGAGACTGCTTTCTCTAGCTTCCCCCTTTTTGGTTTTGACCAAGCAACTCAGCACCCTTCCTGCTGCACCTGTTCCTTTTCTTCCTTCCGAACATGCATATCTTCTTGGTAAGTACGTCTCTTGAATCTTGTTGTTTCGCTATTTTCGTGCTTCATTTCCTCCCTCTGCACCTGACGCTGTTCGCGCTCGTTCTGTAACCGTGCCTGCTCAGCTACGTCACTGTTTTGTGTTCTTTTCGGGGATCTATTCCCCGATTTCCCTCTCTTTTATTTCCGCTCTCGTTGAATTCGACTAACTGACTTTTTGGGGTTTGGCGTGACACAGAAAAACGTGTTCTTGGTGTCCGGATATGCCCCAATCGACATTGAACCATGAACGGGGTGAACAGGGCGCCGCCGACGGCGGTCTCGGCGGGTGTGACTGCGACGGGCGGCAATGCCACGAGCGGGGCGGCGCTTTGGACGTCGGGTTCGGCACTCAATACGCTCGCAGTGGCGTGTGGATTGGCGATCGTAGGTGCGATGATGGTGTGAAGGACCTTGCACGTGTTTGTTTTCTGATCTGACGCCTTGGGTGCCAGTTGATAGACTGAACGGGCGAAATGGACGGAGTAATATGCACGCGTCTATTTTCTTTTCTATTGAGCATGTATGCGATGTAGCGATAACGTCTTTGCATGTATCAGCATGAGACCGACCCTTCGATCGACCCCGAAGTTTGTCGTGGATGGCGAGAGGTTCGTTCCACAGCATATTGGAATGTAGGAGAGTTTCATTCAGGGCTCATTCGCCGATGGGGGATACTACTACTGGAAAGGAGTCCTTAGGCGCGGTAATCACTTCAGCTCTTGCAAACCAATCCCTGAGTATCCTGGTGCGCTCTGATGCGTTGTCGTTTTGGAAGATACGAGTTCATCGCAAATGATTTATGCTTTAGGGTACTGATGTTCATCCGAACTTGCATGTGAGAAAGCGGTTGACATTGGGGAGATGGAATTCAAAACATTTCAAGGACGATTACGAGATCTATTCGCGAGGGGGCCAATGGCAGGTTCGTGTAGCAGCGCTGTGTGCGGCTGACACGAACAGTAGACACTCAGCTTTCATCGTAAATCATCGCTGCTGGACCTCTATCGCAGAATTCAGTCATCAAAAAATCCCAATAACTACACAAGCTCACCTCATCTCAACGCCCTAGTCAGAATGGCATCAGAAAACGCTATTACATAAATGTGGTCCCAGATTCTAGAGGACTCACATTCAAGTTCCAAGCTACTTGCGCGCTGAACTCAGTGGATCCAAACAGAATAATCACCTCGATTTCAAGACTGTAGTAAAAGCCCGGTTGACCCGACATTTTTCTCTGCGGAACCAAGTGTTTTGCTGCTTCCTGTACATCAAAACGGACCGTACAGAGGTTCGAGAACAACTCTGAGTTAATCAGTTTAGGACGTGATGATCTTGCACACAAAAAGAACGACTGGCCTTCTTCGGAATCAATCCATTGTGGATCTGGCAAGGTACCCCTGTAACACAAGATGGGCATCTCCTCTATACCAAATTCCGATCTGAGTGCCCTATCAAGATTGAAAGTATGACGGAATTCCTCTAGTTCATGGGTCTGGACACCCTGAAAGGTTAGCGCGTCAGCATTAAGTTTCTTGTAGCCAGCAAATGGGAACCAACCTTGAAGAGAACGCCTTGAAATGCCTGCGGGACCACAAGCTGTCCAGATACACTCATATACCAAGTATCTCTCCTGGAAAGATGCTCAGGATCATTCACGTCAACATCGGCTACATAATCCGTGCCATACGTGGCACAAGCAACACGCGATGTCACCAGATGATCAGTGAAGTACGAGATAGCGCCATCAGGGACCGCTTTGTGACTGTGTCTTGTTAACACAAACTACATTCCATTTTCAGATAAGTTGTATACTCACACACCCCTCGGACGGCAGGGTTCGATGCCCTGTTTCTTAAAATATATCTCCAGTTGTGACCAGAGCCAATCGTTCGCCCCGAATCCACCGATGAGGAACACCATCTAGAGTTGAAAAAAATTGAGCCTTCGATGAAATCAAGGCCGGATATTGGCATTCACAGTGATGGGAATGTTGACATCGCGACGCTGCTTTTCGAATGCATCGATGATGGCCTTGACAGAATCATCGAAAAGCTTGGTGGCTTCTTGCCTAGGAGCATAGTAGTTATAATCATCATAATGTGCAGCATCCTCCACTTCAGACAGACAGATATCTTACCACGAGAGTTTCAATTTTCCGGCTCTAATGTCAAATTTCGGATCATTCTCGCGGAGACTGCCGACCTTGATGTATGCGGGGTGTTCGTCATCAGAGATGAGAAGCTTCGTCGTCTGGTCGAACGTTTCCGTTATATCCTCTATCATTTCCGGGCTGCCATAACGAGAGCCTTTCAATTTCTCTGATTTTCAAGTTTGTTCAGAACGCAGCGAGATAGTAAAACATTGACTACCTCGCAACAATTCCTTCGCTCTACGCGAAACGAAGATTGCACCCTGAAGACGGCCTGAAGACAGTGAGGACGAAAATAAATGTTGTCTAGAAAAGCAGAGGACTTACATTCAGGGGACGCAATCTCCTCGAACGATGTCGGATGAGACTTCATCGAATACATACTCAAATCGATAGTACCACCCCCAGTATCGATGACGACAACCCCTTGACCCTGTGGATACTGTCCTTGATCGGGTACCCCTGATTTAAATAAGTCCCAGATACAAAAGTGAAGACCCGCTTCGCCCTCGGTCAAGAAATCCACGCGACTGCGTCCATCAGGAGTGCTAGGAACAAGTCCAGCGAGTTCTATGGCGCGTCGAATCTGTTGCTGCTGCGCGCCCTCCCAGCCGTTCGGATGCGTAAATATGAACTTGATGCTGTCCTTGGTGGATTGCCATATGTACTCTGGATATGAATCCTTGATATATTTTTCAGCGCATCCAAAAAGATATCTGATGAAGTCTGCCAGAACGTCGACAGCGGATTTTCCTTTTGGAAGTGGCGGGATGTCGTCGTCCTTGATGTGATCTGCGGAGAGATGTTTCGGTCGGAGGTGAAGTTTCCACCTGTAATGTGGCACGTGAGCAAGACGCGTATAATCATGACGCGGAGTCGCGGACCATTCCAGTTTCACCCATCCCTCGGTCAATGCTTCCTCGATCACTTCCTCCTTGAGCGCCTCGTATCCGGCTGCTCTGAATTTTCCTTCGGAATCATAGTATATGATAGACGGAACTTTGACGTTGCCTGTTTGTCCTTGTCCAGGGTAACTTAATACCATAGGTCAAGATTTATTGAAAGACGACGAAAAAAGAGCAGACTACTTTAATACTCCTTGGGACTCAGGAACTTGGCCCGGCTGGAGGATACAAAACGAAATGCCACTGCAGGTGGTGCCGACATCAAAGGCGAGAACAAGTTGACGGGTTGACCCAGAGTATGGTTCTCGCTGGAGCATGGCTCTTCGAGACTGTTGAGGGGAATGGATTGTGTGTCACCTTAAAGCATACTGATTTTTACAGGAACCGACACAGCAACTTCGGAAGCCGAGAACCTTGGACTGACCGAAAGGAAGGTACGGAAGGCCATAGCGCGCCCACATCAGCTCAGCTGCGGCTGGTGCCTTGATAGAAGCACCTCGCGTATACAGGAAGAGTCATGGTCACCCACAGAATCCCAGCTACATTCCCTCAGCTGACCAGGTTTAGCAGGTCGACATTTCGAATTATACGTTCTTCTTGATGTCCGAGGTCACCCGGTGGCGGATCAGCGTCGACTATTCAAGCAATCCCTAGGTGCCCGTGTAAAATTCATGCGATGTATGAAACAGCCGTGAGTTCTTGATGTCTCGTATCATTGCCCATCTGCTGTATACTCCAGTCACCGCCCGCAAGTTTCCTCGTGCTCCTTCCAGATATTCAAACACCTCACACGCAACTTCAACTTCACGGCATTCATGTCTGGACGTCCCTACTCTCCTACTGAGAATCCTCGCCGCCGCCACCGATCCTCTGAGGTATGGCGTCCATTTTGGTGCAAAAACATTTTAACATGGAGATACATGACAGAAATTGGAGTTCGAAATGTTAGCAGAGACGTCGTCGCCCCGTGGTATCAGCTCCCGCGAGCAATGTCCGCAGGAGAGATCACGTCAGGTATGGAAGAAACAAGTTCTGTTTATGGGTGCTAAGCATTGCCATGAAACTACAGGTCGAACGTGCTCAAGAACAGAACAGAGACTTCTCTGCGACAGAACATGATGAAGAAAGGCTGAACGAGTCATGTGCGATAGACCATACACCCGCATCAATGGAGGTGGAGCCCCACTATTCTGTCAACGCCACAAAGGGGGGGCAGCCGGGAAGGCACTTTGAAGAAGTGGTTGACAAAGACAATGCACTGGCTTACGCCAATGCGACCCTCTTACAGCAGCTTGAGGAACGGTCAAGAGAGCACCGCACAGCGATGCGGGAAAAGAGGGAAATATCTCAGGCGCATGCGGCGCTCAAGCAGGACTGCGAAGCACAGAGGAACCAGAACAAGGCTCTGCGTCGGGCCAACGAATCGTTGAGTGCGATACTCGAGCAGCGCACGTCGGAACTGCATGGCGTCGAAAGGTTCTTCACAACCGCGGACAAATTCTCGGGGTCGGAGGTCGTGAGCACGCTGCGGAAGCTCAACGAAGGGGTGCAGCAGAGCGGCACGTTCATGGCTGAGTGGGTGGTCCGGAACTTCAAGTTTGAGGCGCCGCGCGTCCACCAGACGAGCACAGCGCGAGTCGATGAACAAACTAGGGCGTCTGCGCTCTTAGGAGCGCAGTTTATGCGAGTGTTGAAGACGAGAAAGCAGGTTGACAACCCCACCCTGATGGAAATCGCATTTCAGGCCTATCTAATGTGCGAATTGTGCACGGTCGCATCCCAACGGTCCACACAAGGGTCGCACAGCACGGTCATCGAAGGAATATACCAGAGGATGCGTGCAGCAGGTGAGTAGGTCTCATGATGATCCAAGCAGTGTGTTGATAAGGAGCCCGGGCGGCCAGAGGGCCAAGCAATATCCGGGAATTGGCGCGCCCTGACGCATCGATATGCGGCTTCCGCTCACACCGAGGGTCCCGACATCATGCGCGTGGTGGAGACGACCATAGTCTCGGGGCTCTCCGACATCCTGTTGGCAGTGGGTTGCACGAACTCTACGCACGACATCACGTCTGCGCTCAGGTCGAAATTCGCGGACAAGATTCGCGATTTCGTTTCGCTTGCCCGGGATATCAATATGATCATCGGTGCGGGTGTGATATCAGAGGATCTTGAGATTTTATGGGTGCGACCCGAGACACCATTTGATGGGAAGGTGATGCAGGATTGGGATGACGATGGGAAGGGCCAGGAGATACCGAACGGGATGGAAGGACCTCGTGAAACGGTGTTGTGCACGATCGAATTGGGGTTGATGAAACGAACGAAGGCGGCTGCAGCAGGGAAGAGGAGTGAGATTGTGAACTCGATGATGGTCAAGCCCAAGGTGGCACTTGTGTCGATCCTCGACGTCATATAAGGCACCCGTAGCACAAGCTCAAGTCTCGGTATGCGCAACTATTTCAAGTTACAGTAGACTATCCCATAACGCACTGAATCAGGTTGAGATGTGGATGCACATTTGCTCCACCATCCACTTATGTATGCATTACAATCGTCTATTGTACTGCACAGCAGCACCAATATCGGACTCAGGCAACATGCCAGTTCACATCCAGATAAAGAAATCGTTGTCGAAAATTTAGATAAAGGAATTTAGAGTACAATAGTATACATCCGAATTAGTCAAAACAAAGAGAATCAAAAGCTTTACGACCGCTCCCCCCGTAGCCGGCGAGCGAGGGCGAGATCTTTGGGCTGGATAGTAACACGCTTGGCGTGGATAGCAGCAAGGTTGGTATCCTCAAACAGCGAGACAAGGTAAGCCTCCGCGGCCTCCTGCAATGCCATCACAGCGGAGGATTGGAAACGCAGGTCAGTCTACAAAACGACGTTAGCATGAGTCATTTTAAACATTCATGTCAGATACTGACCTTGAAGTCCTGCGCAATTTCACGAACGAGACGTTGGAAGGGCAACTTCCGAATGAGCAGCTCCGTCGACTTTTGGTAACGACGGATTTCACGAAGAGCGACGGTACCGGGACGGAAACGATGAGGCTTCTTCACACCTCCGGTGGTCTGTGCAAGCGAGTTCAATTTAAAGTACACTCGATAAGCCAAGTCAACTGACGTTGGCGGCAGTTTTGCGAGCGGCAGACTTGGCTGCAAGTTGTTTACGCGGGGCCTTGCCTGCAATTCGTTATGTTTCGTGTTATCCATAACTTGACTCGTAGACTTACCACCAGTGGTCTTGCGAGCGGTTTGCTTGGTGCGGGCCATTTGTTCTTACTTGAGTAAATAGGTGGTGGTGGTGTAGCAGTGAGTGTTGGTGGGACCGGGTACAAACCGACACGCCCATATTTAAATTGTCGCGTCGCGTCGTCACGTGAGGCGCGTGGTCCACCGATCAACACATCAACATCCATTTACGGAAATATAACACAGCCACCTCATCGGCCATATATAGCGACGCGGGTGATCAATCTTTATCTTTCACCCTTACCACGACACACAGCAACCACCTCACTTTGAAACCTTTCCACTTATCTACCAATTGAAACATGTCTGGCCGTGGCAAAGGTGGCAAGGTAAGTTGGAAAATACTTGGAATCGCACACTGGTCTAACTGGAGAAACAGGGACTTGGAAAGGGCGGCGCTAAGCGTCACCGCAAGATTCTGCGCGACAACATCCAGGGTAAGCTTGTGGTCAAGTTGAAGGATGACTTGCGTGCTAAAAGAGATCAGGTATTACAAAGCCCGCAATTCGTCGTCTTGCCCGTCGTGGAGGTGTGAAGCGTATCTCTGGATTGATCTACGAAGAGACTCGTGGGGTTTTGAAGATCTTCCTTGAGAATGTCAGTTTAGATACCTCAATCATACAATGGGCGTTCTGACCATTGATCATACAGGTTATCCGAGATTCGGTCACATACACGGAGCACGCCAAGCGCAAGACTGTTACTGCTCTTGATGTTGTGTATGCCCTCAAGCGTTCAGGGCGCACACTGTACGGCTTCGGCGCTTGAGTCTTGTTTTTTTTGGTTACAATCGTGAAGTGTATCTTATCTGTAGCATTGTAATTCGATTTCTATTCGTCTCTTTCTGCAACCAGTGCTGGTGGGGACTGCTCACTTTGTTCAGCGTAATGAGTGCATACTTGGAAGTCTTCGCTAGGCATTACCACAGATGCTTTAGCCTGCAGTGATGTTCGGGAACTTTGCGTAGACTGAGTAAATTGGACAATGTTTGTCGGAATCTCCAGAACACGTTGGCGGGTGACAACGATACATGCAGTGTTGGGTTCCACTGACGCGACTCCCTCATAAGCCATGCATAGATTTTTGTATTTCCGAACTGCTTTTTGACGCTTTTGAGCTGTCCCGACAGGTATGCGTTAGGAGGGAGTTGACTCTACTTACATACGTAAACTATCTAGGCATTCTGTATGAAATTAACTCGACCTGTGGCCTCTAATTCAAGTTAGGTAAGTAAGATGTAATGATAGAGTGGCCTCTACTATGTGCAGGAAGCGATGAGCGCATGGGATAAGAGAGACTCGGGATTATGGTCGGTCAGCGGGGAATGTAGGGTTGGTTTTGGTTGCTGCCTCGACCGTTGGACTCAATTACTTACTTGAGGAGCAACAAACAAAAGTATAGACTTGCAAACTCACTCGGGACCGGACTCGAATGAAATCAAACTGAAGCGTCTGTAGTTAAATGATGGAACCAAGAACCCGCAAGTCTCTTAGTAAGTACACCGGCTGCATCAACTTTCCAACCTAAGTTGAGTGGGTCCATGAGACGATGGGTTTGGTCAGACGATGATTACTCCTTTTGTGACTGGGACGGTGAATAGAACGTAGTGTCTGGACGGAGAACAGATATACTTCCCCTTGACCCCGGAAGACTCTAGATATGTCCTGTAAACTCCTGAATCAGAACGTTCAGTTTATTCACCGCGAGATGAGAAGAAATAAGCATGATTTGTTTTCTAATTCAAATTTGTGAGCACACGCTCCAGTCTCGCTACGG
>JBBPNG010000343.1:0-26054 GCA_038091095.1 Leccinum incarnatum
GGTCGCGTCGATGGCCCCCAGGTGCGAGAGGAACCTATCCGTCGACGCAAGGTTCTGTGCCAAAACCTCCATCGCATCCTGAGCTAGCGTAGCCCGTCGGACAGCATCCTCGTCTTCGTCGTCGTTTTCTCCATCGACGTCGCTTTGCTCGCGAGTGCCACTGCCGTCTTGACCATACAGCTCGTCGTCTACGACACTGCCAAACTCGGCGGCTAGACTGCCCCCTGGTGTACTTTCACCCAGTTCGTCTGCCAAGCTTGCACCTCCGTCGAGCACTGCTCCGTCAGTTTCTCCGACTGTGGCGTCCCCATTGCCATGCCTGGCAAGAAGGCCGTCGTCGATGCCTTCGGCACCTTCGTCGTATTCGATACCGAATTCTTCGGCTAATAGTCTAGATGCACTTCCAGCGGGGTCGGGCATCAACGCGAACGCAAGCTCATGGGCTAAAGAATGTGCGCCTGAGGGGACGGCGATGCCCTGATCGAGCGTGGACAGAGGGGTGGAATGAACGAGGATAGAGTTGGAAGATGTCGAAGGGTGGCGAGACGATTTGCGGAGAGAGCTGGAGGAACGTCTGGTATGCATTTTGGACTTGGAGGAGGGGGCGCAGCAGTCGTGTACGAGATGGTATATGTGGTATATGTTATGAAGGTCGTGATTATTTAGTAGACCTGAAGAGACCGACTGCGATGCACCGGCGTCTATGTTTCCTCTAGAGGTTGTGGTTGCGACGACGAGTGCGTATTTTTTTTCAAGGAATGTCCATCCGACTGGTAGTGTATGTTGCACCGCTTCGTAGTAGATGCTCGACAAGGGCTCGTCGGCGGCCAGCAACGTCGTCAAAGACGTGTATTACGTAACAAATCCGCTACAATACAACATGTTAGAGAAAGTCCCTTGCAATAGATATCCGTGGGGGTATCACTAGCAATATTCTAGTGCTTGCGCTGAAACAGCATCGACGCTTAGTGTCTTGCTGATTTATTAGTATTGCCCGTCCAAAGCCTCGACAGCGCGTCTCCTAATCCACCTATGCTTCTGGC
The DNA here is from genome assembly GCA_038091095.1 of Leccinum incarnatum. Classification (NCBI taxonomy): domain Eukaryota; kingdom Fungi; phylum Basidiomycota; class Agaricomycetes; order Boletales; family Boletaceae; genus Leccinum; species Leccinum incarnatum. The sequence goes on from JBBPNG010000343.1 coordinate 1,044, forward strand.
CTTCCTGCGCCGCTCATGTGCCGCTCTCGCCCTCGCCTGTTCAAACTGACGCTCCCAGAGCATAAGCTGATGTCGGAAGCCCGGGTTCGGCGAGACGATGCCACGCTTCGCTTGCACGTATGCGATCGCCTCAGTGGCCCGCATCGGTGTCGTAGCGACGAGGTAGGCACAGACAAGCGTGGCAGATCGGGATATGCCCTGCAAACAGTGTACCTATCCGCCCCTCGTCATCAGCCATCTCTCATGATCCGACAGCCATGAGCAAGGACCAGCAGTACTCACAAGAACTCTGTGCTTCTCGTCCGCGTCCAGCGCGTCCTGAATGAACTTGACGACCCTGTCGAACCACTGCGTGATGTCGGCGTTCACGTCGTCCCGGATCGGGACGTGCATCACCGTCACGGCATCTCCGAAATCCTTGCGCACGTCTGGTTCGACGGCGGACACGATGTGCGTCACACCGAGGCGCTTCAGAGTGCCTTCTTCACGGGCTGAGTAGAAATCCGTGAGGTACAGACGAGGGTTGATGGTGGACACGGCACGGCCATGATGCTGGGAAACGTTGGCATTGTTGGTATGACTGGGGCGCTTGTTTCGTGTTTTTGAGGACTGCCAGCTGGTTGCTGGGAAGGAAATCATGGCACTGCGGAGAAAAGGATACTGGCGCGTTTCATCACTTGATTTTATACACGTTGGCTGCCTGCAATCATCTACTAAGGGGGGGTTGCCCTCTAAGCACAGCCACATTCACAGCCTTGGTCATTCGAGCAGCGCAACCATGTTGACCGCATACAGTCATGTCCAAGCATCATCCGGGTGAGCGCCACGTCATCTCTGGCCATTGCCTTGTCTAATCAGTGTAGATCTAATTATGTGCAGGCGTCAGCCTGGAATAGGTGAGCACCAACCCACGCGTCAACCGTTCTCGCCCATGCTCACTGCACTCACTGGCAGCGATCGGACGTTTGTGTGAAAAGTGTGATGGTAAATGGTAAAGCATATCATCGTATCATGGCTCTCATCGTTCCCCTAACACGGTCACAGTCCGGTCTGCGACTCCTATGTTCGCCCCGAAACCCTCGTCCGTATATGTGATGAATGTAACTTTGGAACCTATGGCGGTAGATGCATCATTTGCGGCTCTCCAGGTATAGCCATTTGTTTTTTCCTGAATGCTGTATTTGACTGACCGATCCATGCAGGTATATCCGACGCGTACTACTGCGCAGAGTGCACTAGACTCGAGAAGGATCGTGACGGGTGTCCCAAAATCGTGAATCTCGGTGCCAGCAGGACGGATCTGTTTTACGAGAGGAGAAGACTTGGTGCGCATTCATTCGACTCGTCATCCGCTCTCCACTGACTTCGAATCCAATCGACAGGATTTAAAAAGAGCTGAGTCCACAGCACTTCTGATCTACCTCGCAGGTCTAGTCCCACGCGAAATCAACATCATTAATTTGGTGCTAATGCAGACAGTGGAAATCTAGATGGCCGCATATTGGGGAGTCCATAATATGTATACTCTGATCTTGCTGAACCGCTCTACCGGTACACATGGAAGGGAATGATAGGTGGTGGATTTTCCAAGTTCGTGAACTTTCTGCTATAAACGTCAGTGTTCGTTCTCTCAGTAGATAGCCTGAACATTACCGGAATTTGGGTATATCAACCTAGTGAGAACTCGACCGTCAGCATCAGCATCAGCGAAAAACGCATGTAGATCATACCGGCGCCTTGAAAACTACAAACAAATGTGTCTGATCATGCGTATCAAGCGCTTCACAGACCCCACACAGATCCTTTGCGCAATATGCACATCGAAACCAGGCACCGCTAATGCGATCTAGACAACGGTCGCACAATGCTGTGGAGTGAACGAGGAAAGACAGGTATTCTGTGTGCAGACGGCGAGGTCAGAAACTTTTTGCGCAGAGAGACCTTCTCCGACAAACCTTTCGGGTCCTTGCAAGGGGTAAGACCACCCACGGGCCCGGCGGGGACTTTGTATCTACAAAAAGAAAACAAGGCGCTCAGAATTCACGATGAGCACGAGGAGGAGAGAGGGACATACAACTTAGGCAAGAACCCAGAGGTAGACTGAAGCGGACGATGAACCGGCCGGGGAAGTTTGAAGAACACGTGCATGGGGTCGTGGTACAGATACGATCGTTCCTCGCAAGAAGCACACTAAGATATCAGTGATCAGGTAGAACTCTGTACTGTACTGCGAGACAGACGGACCAGGCTGAATGCGCTAGGAGACGACGGGCACGTCGCACATTGATACCTCGTCCCAAAGATGGTCTGTAAGGAAATCATTGGAGGAAAAACCGTCTCTGCTTTCAGGCTCGTGCACGAACCTCATGGCATCCATTACAAATAATCCGGTGGTCTTCTGGTGGATCGTCTGGTGCGGAGAGTTGTGTGCGAGAACCTACTACAGTTTTTGCGTACGAAGAATAGACCGAAGATGGCCTGGAGTGGGACGCGGTGAGGACGTGTGCGGCATCCCGGCCAGTCCAGAGATGGATGGCGCGGCGAGATGCAGTCTGAACCTCCTGAGTTTCAAGTGGGTACGGAATCTGACGAATGTCATTGAGTAAATCGTCCTCGAGGAATCACAATGCTGGCAGACCTTTATCATAATATGCGAAGACAAGTGCCCTCCATCAGAGGAATCTAGGTTCCCTGGGAGCCCAGCTGATTCGCAATTAGAGCATATATCAACAGAGTCACAGATTGCACAATGAAATCGGGCGCCTAGAATGTCCTGAAGGCAGCTGTGGTAGTGAAGTGAATTATAGATCCAAAAGTGCCAACAATAGGTACATACTGCGTGCACTTGACACCTGGGTGCTTCATGGCTTCGAAGTAACAAACGTGTCAGACAGAAGCATAAAAGTAAAAGACGCTGAACAGACTCGGATACGTACGTTGTTCTTCGTTCGTGTCCTGCATCATCACTCTGGGTTCGAGTTCACTCTTCGGTCTTGCAGGCTTCTCCGTTACGAGCAGGAAAGCGTGGGCAGGATGTATGTCGTGAACTTGACTACAAACACAGACGATCAATGACTAGGCGGTTGAAACCCCGAAGATTTCTGAACTTACCTATAACATGCAAGACAAAGATTGAATTTCTTGCAAGATGTACACTTGTAGCGCTTCCCAGTAATTGTGGTGTTGCAAGTGGAGCATAGACACGTCAACATATCTTCCTGTTCTAAAGTCGATTATTGTGAAGACGACAAACATTCCAAATTGGAGGTCAACTACGCACCGACATCAGCCCATCCTTGGGGACCCCACACCTTCTCAAGGAACGCATGGCGAAGTTGCCCTTTTTGCCGTGGCGCGGAACGTATCCACAACGACATCGCATCCTCGGGTGACGTAGGGTCTGAATAGGTACTCCCCACTCGCTCAGTGCTAGCACAAAGCGCGTGGTAAATACCGGCAGCTTCTATGCATCCAGAACAAAGTTCGTAGCCCAGATTCTCTGACTCGGACAAAGAACCCGATCCTCGCAACGTTGAACTTGAGGAAGGGAGACAAGGCAGAGGCTTGTTATTCAGATGTCCATTACGCCTACATGGAGAGCCGCCCCGTGTCATCGAGGATTTGTAGGAAAAAAATCGTGATTTCGGAGGCGCAGGAGGTGAATAAGAATGCCCGACATCGGTACACCTCTCCTTCTGCTTGCCACAACCGGAATTCGATCCGCTCGGCTCGAGCGAGTTGCCTAATGGCTCCTTTTCCCCGCATATCGAGCACACATAGCGAATCGCGTCTAGCAACACCCCGCACTCGGAACACGACGTTAGCGTTCCAGGAGGAGGAACGACAGGCGGGAGGGCTTCGGAAGGAATATCGGGGGGAGTTGTGTAAGGATCCGTGTCCAAGCAAGAAGAAGATGCGCTAGAGTCTGTGGCAGGATCTTGATTGTGAACTTTCTGCTGCGCAGCAAGCCAGCTGAGCTGCATGCTGTTTGGCCGCATGTGCTCCGAGGACTCGCTCGTCGAAGGCTCGTTCTCGTCCTTGACACTGAAACCGTCTTCGTACCCTGAGTCATGCGTGGAGCTACCGCCCGTATAGGAGTAATAGTATTTCCCCCGTGGATCCCGCTGCAGAGCTAGGTCGCCATCTATATTCTCCTGCGAACGCTGATCCTCCGAGCACGACATGGATACCGATCGAGAATCAGATTCCGACGGTTCAGGTGTGGCGCCGAGCATGGCCTTGATGGTGCGTGCATTCTGATCTCGGAGCCATGCTGCTCCTCTGTCTTCGGCAGACAAGGAGAGGACGTGTTCGAAAGGCGAAGTGGAATGGGCACGATCGTCTTCCAGTTCGCCGGTTGGCTCTACGTCTGGCCAGCTGAGGTCTCCGCTGCTCTTGTTTCTCCCTCTGTACTCCTCCAAGCTTGCCAAGCTCGATGTATCGCTCAAACTGGGACCATCGTAGTCCACCGTTATATGGACTCGTAGAGTGATTCGCCGTTTGCCACCAAAACTTCTTCCCGAGAGGATAGATGCTGCAGAAGACAGAGGGGGGTCGTCCGAGCCGGCTTGGAAATACTGGATGGCCTCTGTAAGGTCCGACTCCGTTGAGATGTCTGTGACTTCGCCATCATCGTCCTTGTAGGATACCACGTAGGAAGTGGCATAGAGGGAAAAACATTGTTCGATCTACAGGGCGTTAATACGTACGAACGACATCCTTCGCTTACAGCCATTAATAAGTTGATATTGAGTAACGCACCTTGTTCTTCAGAAGGTCGTACGAGCAGTTTTTGGCCGATGCGAAGCTAATGTGCTTGTTCCACCGGTCAAACGTACACTTTACGACAAGTGGTCTGTCCGGACGCACGTACATGCTTCGAACAGAATCCAATCAAAGTGTTTCAAGGCCGTCAAAGAAGGCACTGTTCCGCAGCATGTGTGAGTAAGCTGGCATGACTCATCAAGCTTTCTATGCACTCTCATTACCATAGTATACTCGATACTGCATAAATACTCATTGCCAGAAGAAGGGGAAAGGATGTGTAAACAAGTTAGTGGAGTGAAACACAATATGATTACTTAAGACAAGTGGAAGCTACCAACTCCTTCCTTCATCGCTGTACACAACTTTATTCTCATGGCTTTCTTTGAACTGTACTCCGGAAGCTTCAGATAGTTGACGCAGGTCATTACACTAGGCAGATAGTCATCGGCGGTAAGCGGGGCTTCATGTGGTTTCCGAACGACCGTGAGTGGCGGGTTGAGGCCCCGGAAACCTATTGCAATTCAGCAACTGTGTCAACTTTGCTGGCGGCCGCAAGACTGAATCACGAACCTCCGATAGGTAACTTGGGGCTTCCGGTGATAAATTGCAAGAAATCACGTCGCGTGGCCACGTCGAATTCAGACATTAGCTCAATCAACTCGCGAATTGAACGGCTTTCCCCATTGAACCCATGGTCAGCCTTGATCGCTTCGTTGAGACCTGTAATATCACGTCAGCACTGTGTCGGTCAATAGTCATTACAGAACGTACTTTCGATACCCCAGTCCTCATCAGAGTTACCAAAGAGCATCACAAGCTCATCTGCTGTGAACGCTTGCAGATCAGATATTGGAAACACCTTCGAGAAACCTTCTCTGAAGGCTTTAGCCTGCGGTCGAGCCCCCGTCCCGATGATGGCATCCAAAACTTCGTGGATATATTGTTCCGCATTATCGGAGGTCACAGGAGTGTCACGACCACCGGGCTGATTGTCCAAGACGAGTCAAAAAGTCATGTCACATGCAGTTCACAGGTCACGTACTCTTAGCTCAATGTCATACCCAGGAAGTGTGAAATCAAGAGCGAGATCTTCGACGTTGACAATGTCCATCAACGCCACTTTGCGGTAAAGCTGCTTAACAAACGTCAGGATGGAAGTGGGTAGCACATGTCCACTGAAAGACTGACCTTCTCCGACTGCCCTTTTATGGATGCATAGCTCTGTAATTTGGCAAGAGAGTTCGCAAGGTCGTTGTCAACCAACTAAGAAACAATGAGCGAGATTCACGGAGAACAGAGGGGCAGTTACCCTGAGCGAATCAATGGTCAGCGGAATTTCTTCTCCAAGAACAAGCTTGATGAAGATATTGTTGAGAGAAAGATCGATGATTCTAGAGTCTAACATCGCTTTGGCTACATACTGCCCAATCACGCGAAGGATGTGGGTTCGTTTCCTTTGTAGAGTGAATTAGTGGCGTGAATAGTTATGGTTGATTACATACTGTCCGCCATCGTTCGCGATGTCGTCGGGGCTAATGGGTGCCGGGAAAAGCCCAGCAGGATGATGTACATAGATTCCAGGCGAACCCGCCTCCGCATCACGCCAGATCTTGAGGTCTTTGCGTGCAAATTCTTTGGAAACAAGGGAATAGAACTCCAGGGTTGGACCGAGACCAGTACCAACTTCTTCGAAGTATTCCACCTCCAAGATCGAAGAAGATGACCCATACAGTTCGAACACCTTCACTGCAGACTCAAGAATATGCTTGCGCGATATACGAACTTTCTGGCGCTGAAGTCGGCCAAGGAACCCGATACCATCGTCTCGGCGTGAGGTGTCTTGACTACGGCCCTGTTGACTTTGCCACTTGAGAATCAGGCGCGCATAGCCAAATGATGTGGACTGCAAATAGTTGTAACGGGTGGCAAACGGAAAGAGGAAAGGGAAATTCTGGGGAAGGTCAATGGCCCAGTCAGGCAGACAGGAGCTGGAAATGATATTAAGAATTTATCAATAGTATCGAAGGATAACAAACCTTGCAACAATCATCGGCTCCTCTAATTGTCGAGTGAGCTTGGCTGTCAATTTGTTGTTTATAAAAGCAGACTCGGGCAAAGCATGCTGTTCAAGAGGCCGCGATGGTCGTTCAGCCTCTGCTGCATTTGACTTGTGGAGGACCCGAAGGAGACGTAGAATCTTCGCATGAGGGGCGTCATCAGGGAGTGAAGAGAGGGTAGGACTGGGTGATCGGATCCGTGCAATCGTTTCACTGCGTGCTGAGCGACAACGTATTAGTAAAGCTTGATGGACAACCGGAGGAAGGGATTCTTACGTTCTTGGCTGGGCGGAGGTCCGCTAACCTTCTTAAATTTGACCGTGTATACCCCCTGCCACATAGCACTCGATGGTAACGCAGCTACCTTCTTCCTCATCTCATGCTGATGGATTGCGCCGTAGATGGTCAAGTCCAGTGGAAGCAAGTGATCGTCCATCCGGAACTCAAGATGCCAGTCAGTGGGCTTCGCCTTGAGAGCGGCAGCGTAAGAAGATTTTGGAATATATCCCGGCCGAGACGATGTTATAGGCGGACCACCCCTCGAAGAATTCGGTGTTGCTATGCGTGTACCATCCGGTGTTTGCGCTTCAATTCTGCCATCATCTGCAGGATATCACGTAAGCATAATTGCGATGAGAAGCTTTGTAACAGACCTTCGGTGACGGACAACGTCACAGTCTTGTCAGCTGCTAGGTCCGCATCCTCATCCCCTTCAAAAACCTATATATGTTGGTGTCAGGGTAACTCGCCGCCGAAAAGATCGAAGCTAACCTCCGCATCAACTTCATCATCCGTGAGTTCAGTAGCAAGCTCGCTCTCTTGAACCAGAGGCTCCTCTCGCCTAGATATATTGTCTGAAGCCGAGGTAGTGCTAGTTGTGGCGGAGGAAGCATTGTCAGAAATGGGAGCACCCGAATTTGCGTTCTTTGCGCTGAGTCGTTGGCTACGCCTTCGGCGAAGATCACTCGCTGGTGTGGGAGCATCCAAGGAGGGCTGAACTGCAGGTACTATAGTGGGTTGACCTGCTTCGTGATCAGGGGGTACTCGAGAAGTAGCTGCAAGACCAAAGCCAGGGGCAGCCGCAAGCATGTTTGATAATCGCCCGCTGGACGTTAATCCGGCAACCCGAGGACGAAGATAGTCATTGAGAGCCTGGAATGTTGCAATCGCATGAATCGATACGACCATGTTCTGCAGATTTCGTGGAACATCTGAATCGTCATCCGCAATTAAACGAAGCCGTAACTGGCGTGCGAGCAAGGACGGAGAGCTTCGTTTCGAGTCTGCGAGAACTAAGTCAGGGTGCAACCACGTACACAACGGAGAACATTACCGTCGCTGCCCTGCGCAATAGTGATCACCTCAAAGTTCTCCATCCTCGTCAGGCTTTCCTGTAGCTTCTTGACCAACATAGCAAGTGGGGGTTGATTTGAATTCCCTGCTCGAGAGGAACGAGCGAAGGTTTCAAAGAAAACTTCCTGACGACGCTTGATCGATACTAGGTATTTCTCAGTACGCATGATCAGGAAATCACAAGATGGACTGACCTAAACCTTTCTCTGTGGAAAAGCGGAGGAGTCCATCAACGGCACCACTTCGGAGCAATTCGAAACTTGAGACAGAGCTCTCTGAGGTGAAGTGGTCCGCCAATTCTCTTAGAGTAGAAGCTAGACCTTGCTCGGATGCGTCTGACGCAGAAAGCTTTTTGACCAAGCGGCGGAGATCGTCGAATGAGCCGTCACCATTACCACCATCGTCTTGACCAAGCGAGTAGCTGAATCGCATGACACGAGCACGCAATGTGATTGCATCCTCTGGTTCCAGAGAGAACATGTGGTGCTTTTTGTGTCCCGGGATTGCGGACGAAGCGTAGATGGCTATATCTGATGTAACAGATAGGTCGGGCGGATCCTTATCCTTCGGCTTCGTCGTGGACAATGTTCTTGAGGCAAAAACCTCGATTTCATGGAAAACACCTTCCCTTCGTAAGGCTGGTCTGTACTCAGAAGGAAGCTTTTGCAGCAGAAGATCAACAAGCTGTAGGACTCCAATGATGAGCGACGGGTGATCTTTCGATGATAGGATGGACGATGCGAAGCTGGCAACCGGTACGAACTGAAGAAGTAATCAGAAGAGACCGCCGAAAGCAGATTGAAATACCAACACGGAGAGCAGTCTTGAGTTCAATTCCTTCCAAAAAACCCACAGCTTTCAATAGACCCGTGAGCGTCTTGACGCGAATTGGTGTGATCACGCTCGCCGCGTACACATCGATAAGAATGGGAACCATCAACCGCATGAAACGTCCAACCACCTCTGGCTTAGAACGTAGTAATTCTGTTCTGTCCGAGACAGGTTCGGCACCGGGAACGGGAGGCATCGCCTCATCGGTATCCTGAGCCTGAGCATCTGATTCCTGAGTAGAGTCGTGATGCCCGGCAAGGTTGTGCAGCGTATCTGGCAGAGCTGAGTCGGTAAACGAATGGGGAGCGGAGATAGCGGCCTGGCGGGCGGCGGTGCGATCGGCTTTAGCCTTGGCTTTCATCATACGTGCTAATGCCTTGTCCGTGTAGCCTTTGTGATCGAAAACACCATCTGGAAGAGCGTGAGCTACGCTTCATGTAAAAGGACGAAGCTTATCTACCTTTTGGAAGAGGAGGCATAAGTTCAGATATTAAACTGAGCGCCTCTTCTACTTGATCTTTGGAACGATGCGCCAAATTCTCCATTACCGTCATGTGCGTCACATCACCCCCGAGACCCTGACCACCTCCGATTGCTTCAGCAGACATAGAAGGTAGTACACCTGTAAGAATCTGGTAGAGTGTGTCCACAATGTCCGCTTGCAGTAAAGTGATGGTGATTCGGGGACTGGCGCGAGCTGCAGTAGCCAGTGCCCTCAGAAGTAACGTATATGTGTTCGCCGCAATCAGCGGCGATCCTCCCGAAGGCATGAGAAGAAGATTTATGGCACGGATCGCGGTTCGGTCCAAAAGGTTCTCGAGATTCTCCGTGGATGCGCGATGATAGGAATCGATGGTTCGGATAACACAGAGACAGGCGAACTCAACTAGCCTTTGATCAGAGTACCCCAAGCAGTTGCGAATTATCGGCCAGACGCCAAGGACCATGGGATAATGGTCAGAGGAGATATTCCTGCAACAATTTGCAGCAGCCTGAAGTGCGGTTCTTTGAACGGCGATGGAGAAGAAATCAAGATAATTCAGCAAAGCTGCCAGTCCATTTTCACGAACGATGGAGCTCGGGAACTCTTCCGAGATTTTTTCCAGCGTCTGTGTTGATAGTGTCAGGAATAATAAAATGCCTAAATGAAACCCGACGTACGCTGAGGGTTTGCTCGGCAAGGTCAATAAAGGATATCTCTATCAGCTTGCTGCAGAGAACGGGGATGGCTCCATGATAAACTACAGTATGAGCCACTCCCGGGAGAGCCTCCATGAGGTTAGCGAGGCATCTACAAGCAAGCATTTGAGCCTCGAGGTTGTCGTCCCCCTGATAATTTCCCCCAGAACTCATTGCCAAGGCTGCGGCAAGAGCAGCATCCGGATCTTGGTCTTCGTCGTCGGCTCCATCGTCGTCTTCATCTTCATTCACGCCTCGTCCTCCCAAGATCTTGACAAGCTCACGCACGAACTCTTCGACCTGGAACGATCCTGCCAGAGTGTCTTCGGTAGAAATAGAAAGCAGCTCGCTCAACTCCTGTAAGGTTACAAGACGGGTGGTTGGACTGGCGGTAGACTTGATATTGTTCAGCATAGTTTTGAGCCGCCCTGAAAGGGACACCATATACGACCCAAGGTGTCGATAGTCACCAAAAATCGCCATCGCGGCCGTTTCATCCAGACCACCGAATGCTCGAGGAGCCCCTGTCGGAGACCGCATCTCATCGTCCCCACCATCATCAGTATCACCTTCGATGGGTGGAGGTTTATCGTCACGATCATCTGCGTCGTCGTCCTCATCGGCATAACTATCCCCCCGATCTTCCTGAGAGGGCTCTTCACACTTGATCATTTCGGCGTCAGCCATATCGACGTCTTCATCATGAGCTCTAGATGTACTGGCAGTGGCGGCAGTCTTTGCCTTGACGGCCACTTTGCTTTTGGTCGGAGAAGACCTAGAAGCATAGTCTTAACATAGACCTGTACGTGAGAAGATCATGCCCACCTAGACTTTTTCGGCATTGGTGCAGAGATCGAGGTCGAGGGACCGGCGCGGGATCTCAAGGAATAAGCAGTGGTTCTGGTACGTTTGGTAGATGACAATGCAGCTGCAGTGTCCCGCTCTTCTTCAGAATCAGCTTCAGGCGCAGCACGCTTCTTGCCCTTCCGGTCCTTGGTTGGTTCGTTGATGGTGAGAGATGAGGTTGAGGTTGATGGGAAAGTGGCTCTCCTTGCCCTGAAACGGTGGCAGATGACGAGCGTCAGACGCAATAGCGTCGGAAGATTCACAGGATGACACACCTTTTAGAAGCTCGGATGGAATCGTCAGTGGAGTCCTTTGCTTTTCCCTTTCCTGAACTAGCTTCACGGGATCGCTTGTTCTTTGAAGTTGTTGTTGATTTGCTGAGTGCACAGGTGTTTTCCGAGGGTGGAGTTGATTGCTCCACTGCGTCGCCGTCCTTGTCTCTTGCTTGTTCGCGTTCCTTCTCCTTCTGCTTGGCAGCCTTGACTCTAGCACTGGAGCGTAGCGATCTTAATTCTGGGACAGTGGTTGAAGTGGAAGTGGATGGAAGTGGAACTGATTCTGATTGGGGTAGCTGGGAGGTACTGGAGCTTGTGGCCGCTTGTTGATGGATAGGTTGGAAGTCCATTTAGAGCATACCCCCAGCCATCGATTCAGCGAGCTAAATAAAATTCTAAGACAAGGTCGCGGTTGAGGAAAAAGGACAGGAGGCTGTCGTACAGTGAGCGTGCTAATTGAAGTACTTAGGATTACTTCGGCCCACAACATAAGCACAGGCGTGGGAAATTCCCAAAAGCTAGTGGCGCAGTACCACATTATCAACAAAAATACAAGTGACTCCTCCATCTTAACTTCGGGTCTTGTTACACGACTGATTCCCTCAAAATCTCGCCCACGCTCTTAACCAATATCTCGACAATCCTCTCAATCTCCATCGTCGTAGCATTATAGGCGGGACCCAGCATAAGATGATCGCCTTTAGAACCATCAAGGCTGGCGCCTCCATTCATGCCCATGGCGATGAGGCCATGTTCGAGACAGCGTGCTTGGACAAGCATAGCAAATGTTTGTCCCTTGAAGTCAAGCTTTGCTGCTTCGGGGCCTGAGAAATCGAACTCGATGCCCCAAAATGCGCCGCGACCTCGAATGTCGAATGTAAACGGTTTGGCTGCTGCTCCATTCGCCAATAGTCCATCGTGAAGAAGCTTCTCCATCAGTTCGCCATTCTGCACGACATTGAGGAGCAAATTCTCCTCTACAATGGCCCTTTGTACTGCCAAGGATGCTGCGCAAGCCAATGGATGTGCCTAAATGAAATCTGAGATGGCACTCTATCACGAACAAAAATTGCGCACCTGATAGGTGTGTCCATGTTTGAAGAAACCTGATCCACCTTGTATACCTCTTGTGACCTTCGGGGATAAAAGAATTGCTCCAATAGATGCATACCTGTATGACTCTCCGTTAGGCGAAATATCTCGGATATATACTGACGTACCCTCCACCCAGACCTTTGGCAACTGCCTGTATATCCGGAGTTGCCCCATCTCCAACGCTTTGCCATGCGTGTAGGGAGCCCATTCCTAGAAATGAAGGTAATGGGGCCATTCACTGCACAAGAGAGATTGGCTTACTGCCCATCCCAGACATGACCTCGTCTAGGATAAACAGGGCTCCATACTTCTCACAAACAGACTTCATTGCTGCGAAATATCCCTTTGGGGCACCTACGACACCAGTGGTGGCACCAACAACCGTCTCTGCGGCAACTTGAATTTATTGAGGGATGATGTGACCCGATCTAGGGAAAGAAGAACTCACAACCGATGACGGTTTCCGGGCCAAGTTCGATGAACTTGTCTTCTAATTCTTGTCGGAGGCGCTCGACATACTGTTCTTCTGTTTCGTCTGGTTTTTGAAAGCGTCTTGCATATGCCGGGGAAACATGATGGAAATGCTCGTTGTCTAGAATATTTGCATAAGGTGCACGCCGAGCCGGATGATAGGCAAGCGACAAGGTGCTAAGAGTATTGCCATGGAACGACAGTTGACGGGCAATAAAATTCCTTCTGGCAGGTTGTCCGATTTCGACGAAATACTGCAACAGCCCTACATCAAGTATGCGATAAATAACCAGAGACTAGAACTAACCTGTTTTGCAAGCTTGATTACGCCTTCCATGGCCTCAGAACCTGTGATAATAGAATATTTGTTGAAGGCCACATTCTACTTGCTTGGAAGTAATACTTGCCGCCGGAGGCGTACACCGCCCGTTCAAACGCTCCGTCGCTAGACTCGACGAGGAACTTTGCTAGATCTTCTGCAGAATTGCTGGACAGTTGCATGTTGTACACATCTATCAGATACCAGGTGGGCATCAGTCACGCTAGCACAAATACTGTCGAAACGGACGGACAAGGAAGGGTATCAAGTTGGTGTTTGATGGCAGCGATAACCTTTGGATGGCTAGCACCAAGGCACGAAACGGCCGCCCCTCCGATCCCATCGATCACTCGACGACCATCGGCAAGTTCGACATAGATACCCTCAGCGCGGATTGCGACAGGTGGTGTCCATGTCGTCCTATGAAGAACAGCGCTGGTATTAACAGACTTCGGAGGCACATGGGTGGACAGTTGGCGAGAATCAGAAGTGATCTATATTATGGACGAAAACATGGTTATATGACGACAGACCGACTGGGAATTGGTTCTGGGACCGAATGACAAATGTCAAGAGAGACACAGGGGACACTCGAGTGAAACGATACATACAGTGCTTGCCCTTAAGTAGCTCTCTGACCGACGATAAGTTCGAGGAACTAGAAAAGTTTACACGTGGGTTTGGTTGTTGTCTTGTGAAAAAAACTTGCAAATAGGTATTACCTCGGAGAAGCCCGGGGCACCGCGCCACAGAGCATACAGGGGAAGCACGGGAGAGCGAAGATATCATGGGTGGCAATGGAATACGATGTCTAGTGATTTCTTCGACACAACAGTACTGAAAAAACGCACGATCGGCTACATGGTGCTTGAACGGTGCCAGTGATATTATAGTGTGTGGGATCGTGATTAGTCAGCGACGTTATCCCACAGGCGCTATTTATGTACTAGCTTACAAATGCGACACTGGTCATTGGGTCGAAAACAGTACCCTCATGTGACTCCCTTTCTCACTCAAGTTTCGAGAGCTCTGATTGGATCCAAGCACTGGCGCGTCTCTCTTGAAATCAATATGGGGCCATCCACGAGAAAGCGCAAAGAACCTTCACCAAACCGTACGCTGTTGGACTTTTTCTCCGGTGCTGACGCAACAAAACGGGCAAGAGTGAGAGCGTCACAACAATTGGCGCCTAGTATCCAACACACTCGGGATGTGGTTTCAAAAGAAATCATTGTCATTGATTCCGATAGTGACGACGGGGACAAGGCAGAAGGATGCGCTCAGCTGAACTCCAGGACCGCGGTTTCTGACGTGTCTCGGTCCCTGGTTTCAACCACGTCCGCTGCAGCACTCGAAGACAGGAATGCCTATGAATTTGGTCTGCCATCAGAGCTGTTGGGGCCTGTCAATATTTCGTGTGCAAAGAAGGCTCCCAGAAACGGACGGCAATCACTGTCAAATGCGATCCAACCAGACCCATCAGAGTCCATGTCTAGTCCTTTGGTTCCTTTGTTGAAGCCAACTCCCGCCGGTTCGTGTTTCTGGGGTTTCTGGGCAGTTGGGACGGGTCTCATTCAATCCTGCACATAGTAGGAAACCAGCTGTCACTAACTGAGAGGAGTCAAGCTGCTTCAGTCTCGCGCGAAAATGTGCCTGCTGTGTCAATGAGCACATTAACTGATAACACCACAGCCGAGTTCTCCATCGGAGAATGGGCAGCTGGAGACGATGAAATCATGGCACTAGATAATTCCATCGAAATCGGTGAGGCTGAGGGGGGATATTCTGACGAACAATGCTTCTGTCCGGTATGCGGAGAAAATTTGACAGGAGCTCTGGTTTTTGTGAGCATGGCATCTAGGTTTTCTTGAAGCCAGTTCTCTGATCGTCGTTAACTAGGAAGTTCAAACTCATGTCAATCAATGTCTTGACAAGACCTCGCAAAACGACAGCTTTGTTACGCATGAATGTACTTCAACCCAACCCCTCGTGAGATTTAACAGTGCTAGTACAGACACACTCGTCAAAGGTCAAAGAGACGATCTCTATACTGTGTTAATGAATTCGCACAAGGAAGGTGATCATTGGGTAGAGGCAGATGCCGCCGCCAGCTGCGATTTGCGGCCTACTCGCGGAAACCGCAGAAGAGCACCGTTTTACAAGGTATTGCAAGGAATGCCAATCGCAGTGGACGCTTTCTGTTATGGTACCATTCCTGGTGTCACAGCGTATTTTCTGACGTTTGTTCGACCCGCGCTTCTATCCGTATGACAATACTGACTGGACCCTGATAGCCACGCCCATTCCGACCACTACACTAATCTCGGGTCCAGGTGGAAAAGCGGTCCTATCTACTGTTCAGGTCATTGCACACGAGCAATCTGTAGAGCCAGTGCTAATCCTTTTGCAGAGGAAACCGCCAAATTGATTATACACATGCTAGCTGTAGATCCTAGGTGGATCCATCCATTACCATTGGACACGCCGACTATAGTACCTGATACCGGAGGGGTGACCGTGACGCTGATCGAAGCCAATCACTGCCCAGGTTCTTGCCTTTTCTTGTTCGAAGGGCAACGAACAGTGGATGCTGGCGATAGCACATTCAAGTCTTCGTTCATAGGTTCTCCAACAATCTTTCGTTATCTGCATTGTGGGGACTTCCGCGCGTCACCCCGTCATGTCCTCCACCCCGCCATCAAAGGAAAGCAACTCGACCTCATCTACCTAGACACCACATACCTCAATCCGAAGGTTTGTTATGATACTCTCTTCGGTCGTCAAAGGTTTAACAACCTAGATAGTATACATTCTCGCCCCAGCCACTAGTCATCTCTGCTTGTGCAGAGTTAGCCAGGAGACTGATACTAGGAGGGGTTGGAGACAACCCTGACGGTCAAGTAATCCGAAATTCTACGATAGATACTTGGATGAAGTCTTCCACCTCCTCGCAGAGGGATGTGCAGATGTTGCAGGAGCGCACTCTCGTGATAGTAGGGTGGGTGAATTATTTGCCGTTTTGACCCACGACTGACTTCGCTCCCAGGACATATTCAATAGGCAAGGAACGCATAGTCAAAGGTGGGCATACGCCGATTTTGTCGTCCGAGTTGGGTCTGAGGGAGTCTTTGCACGTATGCAAGCAATCGCCCAAGCTCTTGGGACCAAAATCTACTGTGACCCGCGCAAGTCTGCTATACTCCGATGCCAGGAGGATCAAGAGCTCCAAACTCTGCTCACTGAGGACCCTGCCGAAGCAAACGTACACATATTGCCGTTGGGTGCAGTCACTTCAGACAACCTTAGGTCATATATTCAGAGATTTAAGGGAACATTTTCGAGAATTGTTGGGTTCCGGCCGACAGGGTGGACGTGGGTTCCCAGTCAGTTTATTAATAACTGTCTGTTGGTTGACTTCTTTCACAGTTACTCTCCACCATCCGGCAGTGTCAGTGGTCCAAATGCCTCGATACAGTCCATCATCTCCTGTGGCCAGTCACGAAATTTCTCATACACGGATCTTCAGCCCTCGCAAAAGTCTTCATATAACGTCCAAATATTCGGGGTGCCTTACTCGGAGCATAGCTCGTTTTTTGAGCTCACTTGCTTTGCAATGTCATGTGATTGGGGCAGAATGATTCCTACAGTGAATGTGGGCAGCCCTACTTCAAGGGCCAAAATGGCCAAGTGGTTTAAACGATGGGAGTCGGAGAAAAGGGTCACTAAACTGTCTTTCGTAGAACCTAGATCAGCCGATTACTGGTAATGCGAACAATAATCTCGACGTTTTATATGATCAAGCATGAGAGGAACGAGGAACGAAGTCATTGCCATACTCATATGCATCATGTGTTCAGGTACATTTTTTGTCGTCGCAAAGAGCATCCGCATGGAGGTACATACACATGAACAGAACCGTGCAGGAACCAAAGATGACGCGCATCTATTGGTCGGCAGCGCGTCTCCTCCGGAGGTCTCTCTCCTCAGAAATTGTGAGTTTAGTTCCCTTTCCTTTTGGCAACGATATCAAAGGTTTGGTGCCTTGGCCGATGACAAAGATGTTGGAAATACTGTATTGTACTAGTTGAACCTCATTGGCGGCCGAAATGTATAGTATCACGTACCGTGTGGCGAATGTACGATCAAGAGAATCCTTGACATGGACGATGTCGAAACCTCCCACGTGCTTTTCACGGTGAACAATGACACCAGCACGACCCATGTTACGACCACCAGTGATCATGACAATGTTGCCAGTATCGAAAGGAACACAGTCGGTGATTTTGCCTTGCTCAAGGTCAAACTTCACAGTGTCGTTGACCTTGATGGCTGGATCCGGGTACCGGATGGTGCGACCGTCATGCGTGACGATGTGAGGGACACCCTTGGCACCGATGGCTACTTTGCGGACCTTGAGAAGTTTGTAACTAGCCTCCTCGGGAGTGATGCGGTGAATAGTGAAACGACCCTTCACGTCATACAGCAAACGGAAATGTTCGCCAGACTTTTCGATCGAGACAGTGTCTGATTATATATGAATGTACTGTTTGAGTGATAGGATGAAGTCTCTCTCACCCATGAAGCCAATGGGATAGGTAGCGTCGGTGCGCACTTTTCCATCGACTTTGATGAGACGTTGGTTGACGATTGTGATGACTTCGCGTCCGGTCAGAGCGTACTTGAGCCTGTTCCTGAGGAAGATGGTGAGGGGGAGGGATTCGCGCAATTTGTGGGGACCAGGGGATGGGCGAGGGGCCTTGTAATCTGTGTTTGAGCTTCAAAGTAGCATAGATCGAGTGAGGTTCCTCACGTAGGTACCGCTCAGTTTGTCGAGCATCCATGATGACGGAGCGGCGAGACGCTTCAAGTGCTTTTTTGGTCCACGGGCCTACGAGATGGGTCAATGGGTCAGATTCCGGATAACATAGCGAACTTGTATTGGTTCCATCCCGACAAGGTGGTCCGCATCCACCCATCACAATGACAAGGGGCAAAGAATAATCGCTCCGGGCGTATACCCAAGGATACCAGAGGACATACGACTAACCATGATGGATTTCTTGAGGAGACGACGGCGATGGCAACGACCTTGATTTCAATGATGGGGTAAGTCGGCATTCGAGTGCGCACTGCATTGGGAAGATTTAGGGTAGGCCCTTTGTGGCACGTGATCCTGATTGATGTGGCTGTGGAAATATACAACGTAGTCACGGTCGTAGTTGGCGTCGGCAAGTTCTTTCACTACAAGGCACGGCGGCCGCCTCTTTTCCACTCCCTACCAGCCCCCCGTCCTTTCCTTGTGGGATGCAGAAAAATCGCATTGATACTGATTCCGCCAGATATCTCCCACATAAAGAATACCATCATAATGATCTTACGAATTCCAGGCATGTTTGGCCGGTCAGCAATCCTTCGGAAGGACCACTGTCCATGTCGCAAGGTGCTTGCAGCATTCAGCCAAAACAGCAATCTTCCTACTCTTTTTCATCGATCTCGGAAAGCATCAAGAAGTTTTTGCACCGCAGGCCACTCGCATCGGAAGCACGACACCTTCCTTCGTCATTCCTCCGTCGCCCTCGGGGTCCTTTAACCTCTGCAGAAACACCCTCCATTTCCTCTGCTGCCCAATTTCTTATGTTGTGTGTACTATGGTATACAACGTCCGCCTTGTCCTCGAACACAGGGAAAGCAATTCTCGAACAGTTTCGTTACCCAGTCACCCTCACCATCGTCCAATTTGGTTTCATTGCCGGCTGCTGCCTTCTTATCATGACTCCTGCGATCAATTTCAGCAGGATACGCCCCCCAACCGTCGCTATATTGAGGGCGACCTTGCCCATGGGTGCTTTCCAAGTCGGTGGTCACATGTTCTCTAGCATGGCAATCTCCAGAATTCACGTTAGCACCGTGCACACCATTAAAGTGTGTCTTGTCTTCTTTTCCTACCCCTTCATTACTCTAATAAGGCCAAAGGCGCTATCACCGCTATTTACCGTCGCAGCGTATGCACTTCTTTTTGGGGTCAAATACTCTCCAAAGACCTATATATCGCTTCTTCCATTGATTATCGGTGTCATGCTTGCATCCACGTTCGATACCTCCGCATCTAGTCCATTTGGGGTGCTGTGTGCCTTTGGTTCCGCCCTTATTTTTGTCAGCTCGAACATATTTTTCAAGAAAGTCGTTCCGTCTGGGTCGCAGGCGTCCTCGCATCGACTCGATAAAGTTAATTTACTATTCTATTCATCGAGCGCGGCATTCATTCTCATGGTACCCCTCTGGAGTTTCACAGACCTTCCACGCTTCCTCGCTGCTCTCGATGACCCGACACATCTTGTCCATTCTAATCAGGGTCACATCTCCATCCAACTCCTCACATACCACTTCACGCTTAATGGCCTTGTACATTTTGCCCAGAACATCATCGCATTCGTGATCTTATCATCCACCTCTCCAGTCACGTATTCCATCGCCTCTTTGGTCAAGCGTATATGGGTCATATGCATGGCAATCTTATGGTTTAACCAGAGTGTCCATCCTATTCAAGGCCTTGGGATCGGGTTGACGTTCGTTGGACTATACATGTACAATGCCGCCAAGACCGATGTAGAAAAGGGGGAGATTAAGATGAAGAGGGTAGAAGCCGCGCGTGATTTGATACTTCCTTCGAACCGCGTGGAGGAGCAGTTGTTGAGAGGTAATGCTCCACCGTCGCCCAAATCATTGGCAAAGTCCGTGGTGTCGTCCACAACTGCGGTGCAATCACGACCTCAGCGTCCTCCCTCGCCGTCTGACGGTATGCAACTACAGCCGCCCAATATGACCAGGAACCCTTTGGAAAGGAAACTTTCTGGCCGTATTCTTCCGCTGACTTTACCGTCGACCTTTGCCAAACGACCAGGAGTCGTATCACCTGCAGACCCATACCCATCCCCCCCTCCTTCAATCGATTCCCCCCCGAACGAGATTGCGTTTACCTCGTCTCATCTGCCCGGGGTCACATTGGTACATGAAACGCAGGTGTCTGCTTAGAACAAGAAACATATACTTATGAGGATGAAAAGCTACAGTGTCCAGTTTCATATCAACCCATAGATTCGCTGAAGACTATTGCACAATTGAATGGACTCGGAAACTAGCATAGTGCTATTTGTACGCTTAGCTGTTTCGTTGCCCGATCAAACAAATCCTGCTACGAAGATGAACAAGATTTGACCGTCGATCCGAACGGATGTGAGAGCGGACAATGTCAAGATCTGTCGGTATCCCGAATGAAGCATATGAGCGGCTGTCATGGATTGGCTTATGAAGGGCTTTTACACGGATGCAATAAGGGATCGTGGACCGTAACGAAAAACACAATGATAACAGCTCCCAATCCTCTGCGGAGATCACTTCCGAGCAGTCTTCTGGCTTTTGATGACTCTCTTCACAATCTTGGCTTCCTCTACCAGGAATGCACGCAGGATACTATAGCAAATCGTGAAACATGGAAAAAGAAGGGAAAAAGAAAGGAATATACCGTGACTTTACGCAGTCGCCGCACCGTGACCCTCCGTACGCTCGACGAACGGATTTTATGCGTTTCGAAACGGTGGCATACTGGCGCGGCCGAAGCGCAGGAATCTACAGACGTATATGAGTGCATCAAATACAGCCCAGCAAAAGTATTCGGCATACACCAGGCAATCCGATCCCACAATCACCACATTTGGGCTGGGTAGGCGGTTTTTTGAGATGGTGATAGACAAGCCTCCCGCCTGGAGTCTTTACGATGCGACGGCGGTTGGAAGTGGTGTTGTAGGGCGTGCGTTTGCGGAGCGTGACGCGTTGGGCCATTGTCGAGGTGTAGTTGGCTGATCGAGTTGCGTCAATACCAGCTGTGGCTGAAAGTGGTACTGTACAGTACGTCGGCGTCTACCGAGAAAGGGGCTGTGACTGTCACAAGACCCCACAGTCACGCAGCTGAATCAGGAAGTTACCTTGATTGGCAAGAGGGGTAATACATAAAGCGTTGTGGCACTTTTACTTACGCTGACCATGTCATCGAAGCGGCTCTCTGTGAGGCGTGGATCTGTGAGCGCGCCAGACCCGCTCGGAAAGAACGCAGCAGTCAATTATGATCCAAATCGATCAACATCTTCTACATTGACCATCGTCCGTGTCGTCGACCCCGCATCTGCCTCTGTGACTCCCCCGTCCGACGTACCCTCTTCCCCCATCCTCAGTCGCAGATCCCTCCGCCGCAGTACAAATGCCTCTGCTTCCTCCCCCACAGATAACAACAGACTCAGCTTCGCTTTCTCATCTTTCTCCCCGGTTTCTCCTCCCCAACCTTCCAGTCCGCAGGCTTTCTCTTCCAGAGCAGCTGGCTCCAGTCCATCATCCTCCCCACGCCTCAGACCGAGTTCTCCTCAGTTCGTTCGTAGGCACTCGGCATCCGGTGGATCCAACTTCTCAAAGCCAAATCTCTCACCAGAGCAGCTCGTCGACCTCGCTCGTCAGGCATCTGTTCCTCGCTACGTACCTGGTCAAACCATGTCCAATGCGAGCAACTCTGATGTTGCGGCTACATCCCCAGCAACATTCACCCTTCTCCCAGATGACGTCTACCTTCCTTTTGTCGACAGGGTTGGAGAAACAGCTCAATTACTCTCAATCCCACCGACGAAGAAGCTATTTTCTCTCCTAGCACAAACATTCCCAGCTCAGCCACCACCGTCTGAGGAGATACAGGATCCATTCACCATTGCCCCAGCTCAGTGGACTTTCCATACTTTGCGTCGATGGCTGATCGAGGTCGATCGCACTTCCGCCAATGACGCCATGTGGGTGAGAAAAGCCAGAGAATGTGTTCTTGCTCATTCAGAGCTCATTTGGGAACGCCTGAAAGGAGCCCTGGGCGTCCCACCTGAATTGGAACTAGAGGACTTTGATACCAGTCATTCCATCGACACTGCAGATAGCGCGTCTGCTCTCTCTCTCCCACAAGATGAACACATTCTGGATTCTGCTGATCAGTCTCTCGTAATCGAACCCATATTAGTTACCTCATCTTCCAACTCTCCTCCCTCTGCTTCTGGAGTAAGCAACCCACCACCGTCGAGTCTTCCGGCTGGTCTTTCTCAGTCTTCCTCCAAGTCCCAAGTCGATCAGGTGTTACAAGATATCGTTGAGGATCGTGAAGACGAAGAGGAAGAAGAACCTGATGTTGACACTGGTGATCTAGATCGCATCAAGTCTGAAGATGACCCCAAAGCGCAAATCCATGGGCTTCGTGTTTGCACGTCCTCAGTTACTCCTACTTCCACAACTACACCGCATATGCTTTCTTATCCGCCAAGCCCAGCTATGAGCATGGATGTGCCAGGGAGAGATAGCGTCGAACCCCGCAGTCCGGATCTTTCTTACTCACCGCTCACCCGTCGCCTGTCGCGGACGAGCTCTCATGGATCCGTCACCAGTCTTAGGAGGCGCATGTCAGGGTGAAGCGTCTTTGAAGCCCCACGTGATTTTCTTCTGATCGCTTCTTCACAGTTCGCATGCGTGTCGTGACTTCGGTTACAATGCCGCGTCTTCAGAGATCGGGGACAGCGAGAGTGAACGTGCATATGATCCCATCGGCGACCGTGTCCCTGGCAATCCGCTGTTTCCGAGCAATTTTGCTCGCCTTGCGTTAGGACCAACTTTACGTGCCAAGTATGTCTCTGATGACTAGTTGTCCGATATATCTGACCGGTGATCCTCAGCAACCCTTCTCTACACTCATCACATGTCACTACCCCACGCTGGAAACGCTGGGCACCTGGTAGTCGACCCCCTTCTTGGTTTGAAGGTTGGGACGGAGTGAAACATGAGTATGCAACTACGTTTGCTAGTGACAGCAGTGTCGGCGGTGAAGAGTAAGCTGGCCTTTGGCCTCTCTTTACAGTGGGTAATACACCTGCCGGAGAACTTGCAGCGTATCTTGAGTACAGTGCCATTATCTATTTTGACTTACATAATGATAATGACCTTCAACGATTTCCCTTCACTCGTATCTCGGGGTTTATGGTTTCTATTCCTTCACATAGTTTGTGGTCATAGACATCGTGACACAGAAATGTTGGCATAAATATATGATCAGAAACTGTCTGCAGTCCCGCCATATTGTTTAGGGAGTTCGATTTTATCAATAACGGGCAAGAGAGCGGCACCGAGAGCATCAGGGCCGGAACCCACGACCGTCATCTTAGCGAGAGTGGCGGAGGAGAGAAATGGCTTGAAAAGCCAGAAGATCCAACTGAGGAAGGAGGGTACATTGACAAAAAATTTGCGGGACTTGATATACATCGTCGAAATCATCAGGGTAAAGAGAAAAAAAGGGGGGAATACACACTAGGAACTCAGGGTAATAGTCCTGGAAAATCTTTGACGCCTCCGACGCAGCCTTCTTTGAGCTCTCTGTGCGACTGGACATACCAACTCCTTCGTAATCTCAACGAATAGGACACATTAATATTGCAGGAACAGAGCCATCGGTTTAGCTAGTAGATGACATACCATGAATTTGAACCATTTGATCGACGGTTTCAAAGTCGAGTAACGCGATGCTCTTCTCCATGAACGCGACACGCCACCTGTCTCGTATGAGTTCGTGCTGTTGGCAAGGAACGGAAACGGGATCATTACCGCAAGAAGCGTTGAACATCACCAAAAACTGCATCGACATCTTTGTTTGCTCCATAGAGATTATACCTAACGGAACACGTCCATGAGCCTGTTTGACCGGCGCCACTTCTGTCAATACTAGGACGCACGCGACTGGGCGTCTCGCCTTGTCATTCCCGTAGACCTTTCCAAGTTTTCCGAATATTTCGTCTGGAAAGCTCTCCTCCATCGCTGCAGCAATGTTGAAAGAGTGTCTCCAGCGGAGTGTAGCAATGAACATATCCTTTGCCTCCGTCGGATTGAGGTTCCTGGCAGATCATGCCAGCTATAGCCAACCCATGCATACATCCTGTGATAAACCTGAGAGCGTACCTGGCCCTCAAGAACTTCATTAGCAGAACACTGACGCGTGAGTCTCTTGGGTTGGCGGGGTCGATCGTGACACCCCACATTGCGTATGATGTCGATGCAGCATTTGGATTATCAGGAAATGCAGTCGCAAATGACTGGGGAAGTGATGACTGCGGGTGTATGATTGTTTAAAGAGGTCCGAGACGACTCGAAAGTGCCCAGTGATTAGTGAGTACTCACTCGGAGCTCGCGCAGGGCTTCCCACTCGGTGGGCGTAAATATGGATGTCAAAGCATTCTGGGGTTCAGTGTTTTCCATGCTGCTCATCTATGCAATGGCAGGGTATGCGAAAACACTGCTACAAGGATCTCAATGTCAACGCCGACTCCTGGCATGAAGCATGACCAGTATGGCGTTATAATTGCACAAAAATTCCCACCGCGTTCCGCGCTGCGCTCACCGCGCGCACACCACACTGTACACCGCGTTCATTGTTGCGCGTGCCGCATTCTTACTTTATTGCAGGGTATTCACCGCGCGCATGGTTATGTACACCACGTACTGATTTTATTTGACAATAGGCTCATCACACACTAGCATACTGCATTCAGTAAAATATTATACATTGTATCTCTCCTGCAGACTTCAGTTTGACAGTCCAGGGCAGATCTACCGAGCTGCCCTCCTGTAAAGACCTTCAAAAGGTAGGTGGTGGTTACCATAACCCTGCAGGAGCGACTGCACAACGCGCACAATCGTGAACGTTGTGTGGGTCGCTTCCCCACGCTGGGGCGAGAGGACGGGGACGGGAAGTCGG
>JBBPNG010000344.1:0-26038 GCA_038091095.1 Leccinum incarnatum
TTTACTGGTTCTTCTCCATCCCGCGATGACGGTTCATCCTCACTGAACTCGGCTCAGAACATGGCCTCGGATCAACATGTAGTTGTCTCTCAGGCTGCTGCCTTTGATCTCGCATTGGCACGCATTTCTGTCGGATTGGAAACAGTAGCTTTCCTGGGCATGGCTGTCGCCAGTACGGGTACATTATTTACGTTAGCAAGTGCAGCCACCTCGTTCGGCAGCGGATTCCATCCAACCGCACAGGCACTTGCTCTGGATATCTACACGGCTCGCCATCCACAAAGCCGTGGCGAAGTCGGAAAACTCTTTGGCGCGCTCAGTTTCATACAAGCTCTTGGGTACGTGTTCACGGTTCACCTTGCATGATCTATGTAGCTGGTGACCTCAACTTTGGCTCATTCTGTTGTGTGATCGTCTTCTCACTTGTGGCTTGTGACAGGTCGCAGATCATTAGCCCAGCCTTCTATGGGTTCGTTTATTTCAATACGGTCGCGGTTTTCCCGCGAGCTATCTTGATCGTGTCCACGTGCACGGCATTGCTCGCTCTCGTGTTCGTTTTATTTGTGCGGATTTCCTCCAAGCCGGTCGGCGACCGTCTCGCATATGAACACGGAAACGAAGAAGGAAATCAAGAGGTGGAGACTCCTGATATTTTGAGAACGAGACTAGTGTCTGATTAGTAAATACTGTATGTCAGGAAGCGCACTTGCATACAAGTCATAAGCTTGATCTCGGATGAAGGCGCCCACTGACGAGCGCCAGTGAGGTTCTCCCATCTCCGGTGTGCTTTAGTTCGTAGGAGAGTACGACGTATCTCAGTGAGATCTCAGGGAGTCATCAACCTAGCGGGACCCCCTTCCGCAAGCTCCTCTATGGAGATGTTGTCGAATTGCTCCTGTTCCTCCATCTCGGATGATCTTGTCGGCCCTGCCAAGCGCAGCACTAGCCTCACAAAATAAAACTTGCGGAGGGAATCTTTGAGGGCTTGGGGTATATCGACCGTATGCGACTTTAAACTCGTTTCGTCTTTAGCGCATTTGCTGCGTATCGAGCTCACCATGGCCCGGAAACGAGTGTGAGAAGAGATAAGATTATTGATTATCCAGATAATACCCGATCAGACTCGTGGCCAGATAATGTTCGCCTCGCAGAGTAATACGTACTACAGGGGCATGTCTGGGTCCGAACCCCTGGGATTGCCGTACATTCAGGTGTCGTCTTTGTTAGCTACTTACTTATACTTATACTTCATCGTATGTCCATGTGTCAATCGAATGTAATGATTCATTCTTGGTACATATCACGACTTCGATTTTTTGACGAGTCCATCATGATCAATCGATTAGTACGGAGGCAGACTCTGCCAATCTGCAGACAACTGACGGCCTCCAATTTATGACGTAATCGCCGTTTGCCGCGATTTCATAATTTTCAAGGTTCAGAATTAGCTGTTAGTGGCCTGCTAGCTTGTTCGTCTCAGCATTCATTTATGTAAATTTTGTTTGTGGATGGGTAGGTATCCACCTACCCTCCTTCTGCTGCACCAGTCATGACCCCGTTCAGAGGCGCCGTGCTTGCAGACGGTCCTCTCCAACCAGACGACCACGACGTACAGTCTCACCCAACTCACGAACAGTCCACACTCCTCGGTTTTGAGCCGATTCCTTCTCCCACTGAGGAGGACGAGGATGAGGACGAAATTCACACTCGCCAAGTCTCATCATGGAACGGACTTCCCTGGTGGAAGAGGCCCTCACGATATTGGTTAGTGCCAGCCACCATGGCGCTTTTTAATTTGATCTGAACTCTACGCCTGTCCGTAAGGGTTCTCATTGGATCCTTTGGTTCTATTGCACATTTTGCGATACTTGCCCCCAAGGTAGCCATGTACACCGATCTTGCCTGCCGTGTTCACAGACCGGAATATGTTATGAATGATCTTCATTCATTTGCATCACCGCTGACACGCGAATCTGTGACCGTCCGCACTGCTAATGTGTTCGTTCCACATATCTCTGGTGGCAATGAGACCACTGTCTCTATCTTCCTTCCAAACTCCACATACACCGCATCGTTTGATGATACCCGAACCCAAAGCAAATCTGATTCTCAGAAAAAGTGCGCCTCCGATCCAGTGGTACAAGCGGTCGTTGCAAGGCTTATCGCAGGTTCGCTTCGATTCACCTTGTTCGAGTCTGTCTCAACTCGCCTTTAGTCTTTATAAGTACCATGGGTATACTCACTTGCCTTACATCTGCCTGGTGGGGATCCGTAGGTGTATATGAAATCCTGATAGGCTCTTTGGCTAAGGATGTCTACCCAGCTGTCGGATCGCTCTGGACGGCGCATTGTCCTGCTTATCTCAGTATTTGGTTTCCTCGCGATTGATATCATTCACGTCATCACCGCTTGGTTTGTGGATGTATTGCCTGGTGGATATTGGTTCCCTCTTGTCGGCTACGTGATCGAAGGCATGTGTGGAAGTGAGTACATTGTGCGACCTTTATCGGAGCGTCAATTTATTGAATGGAATATTCTCATCTTTCTGCATAGGTATGCCGGCCAGGTCGGCAGTTGCTCACGCATACGTTGCAGATACAACTGATCCATCTATGAGGTCAGTTGTTCTCCGAGTTGTTCTCACGTCTATATCTTGAAATTATGATCGTGCAGATCACGATATTTTTCACTTCAACTTGGTCTTACGTTCGCAGGTGCAGCTATTGGACCTTTACTCAGCGGTTTCCTCATTCGCTCGACTGGGAATATCATGTCCGTCTTCTATTTCGCCGCCATCCTACACGGCTTGAATTTTATCTTCTTCTTGTGTATTCCTGAATCACTTACTTCGGCGAGAGCACGGGGTGCACAGCTACGACGGTCACAGGAGAAAGTCAGCGAAGCCTCTAATGGTCGTGTTGTCGGTGTCTTGAAGAGCTTCACTAGGTTTCTCGTTCCGCTCGTCGTCTTACTGCCCAAACCATCCTCGGATGCGGATCCACTAAAACGGAATAGAAAAGACTGGAACCTTTCCTTCGTCGCCATAGCTTATGGACTTAACATGAGCGTCGGGGTGAGTGGCACCACCACGGTATATCTTCATCAGAATGTTTCATCTCAGCCGATATAGGCTTCCATGTCTTATAAATTCCAGTATGCTGCGGCACAATTCAACTGGACGCCAGAAGAAGTGAGCATCTGGATTCTGAGTGGGATACCTTTTTCATGAACGATATGAATCAGACAAGCTATTTTCTGTCTATCGGTGGTGCTACACGTGCCATCTTATTGGTAGTCATTTTACCCCGTAAGCATATGCACTTGCACTGAGGGAGTTATGCTTAAGCGTTACCAAGTGATCATCAAGTATTTCAAGCCCTCCCCTATTCAGTTCCCTTCCAGGCCCAATGAACCTCTCCAAGGTTCTTCTGCATCCCACGATGGTGGTTTATCCTCAAACTCGGCTCAGACCATGGCCTCGGACCATCATTCTACTGCCTTTGATCTCGCATTGGCACGCACTTCTGTCGGGTTGGAAACAGTAGCTTTCCTGTGTATGGCAATCGCCAGTACGGGGGCATTATTTACGTTGGCAAATGCAGTCACCTCGTTTGGCAGCGGATTCCATCCAGTCGCATATGCACTTGCTGTCGATATCTACACGAGTCGCCGTTCCCAAAGCCGTGGCGAAATCGGAAAACTCTTTGGCGCGCTCAGTATCGTACACGCTCTTGGGTACGTGTTTTCGGTTCACTTTGCATGATCTATGTAGCTGGTCATGCGATGACCCTATCTTTGGCTCATTCGGTCGCGTGATCGTCTATCTGACTTGCGGCGTGTCACAGGTCCCAGATCGTTGGCCCAGCCTTCTATGGGTTCGTCTATATCAATACGGTCGCGGTTTTCCCGCAAGCTATCATGATAGTGTCCACGTGTACGACATTGCTCGCGTTTACGTTCGTTTTATTTGTGCGAATTCCCTCCAAGCCGGTCGGCGACCGTCTTGCATATGACCACACAAACGAAGAAGGAAATCAAGAGGTGGAGGCGGAGATTCTTGAAAATTTGGTTACCATGGAGGATTAGGATGCCCGATGGCGATAAGGAAGGAATAACGGATATTTTGTTAGGCCGTGCCACGGGATTGTTACATTTCCTGTTTTGCTGTAGTCTTTCTTGAAGGTTCATGGCGGCCGTGTAAATGATGCCGACGGTATTGCCGACGGGCATAACTTGGCGTTGATGGGGCATATGGCTCCGAATCGCCATCACGCTGAACATATGGCTAAATATATGGCTAAATTGACTAACCAAGAAACACTAAAATGCTGAATACAGTAATCACAAATAGGACAGTTCCACTTCAAGTGCAAACATGAGGTCTTGAGGCTTCTGGAGCGCAGCTTCATACACCATTTCCATTCGATGATCCCCACCACCAGCGCCCGATCCATTTCCAACTCACATAGACACACAAGAAATTGAAAATACCAATAACGGTAGAACCAGCACCGACAATGATGAGGAGCCACCAAGCATAACCGACGGTGCGATCCAACATGCAGCCCGTGTATCTCTTGATGGTTGCGAAAGGGTCGGGTGCCGGGGTGAACGTCGAGGGTAAGCAAAGGCGAGGAGGGGTCGACGGCGGTTCCGCCTCCGTCGGTGTTGATGATGAAGCAGCAGACATGTGGGGTGCCGGAAGGAGAAGAAGGGACACTACCGGTTTCTACCAACAAAGTCGCCGTGATAAGCGGTTCATCAAGATCTATCTAGTATTGGAACTTACATGATCTGACGTGACATACGATGGGATAGAAGTGTACAGAATGTTGACGATGTCGGATTTGTCTGGAGTAGTCGGAGAATCCGTGTACGTCGTGTACAATATTCTATCTGTCCATGATGGCGTTCGTTTCGTGCTGAATAGTCTTAGCAAGACGCAACGACGCATTAGGAGATTCGCTTACTTGTATTTGTCGACTTGACCCAGCACGTATTTGTACGTGCACTTGAACGTCCAGAAAGGACCTTCTCGTAAACCGACGAACACTGTTCCGTTGCGGCGCTCGTTGATCAGTTGGTCGTACTCTTTCAGGGCTTCTCGCGTTTTTTCGTCAGTCAGCAGGGACAGTGTTTCTTCCCCACGTAACGCCATTTGGAGCGGATACGACGGGGGTATCGCGACACGAAAATTGAGGTCGCCCAGGAAGAAGAGGTGAGATGTAGCATACATAGTTGTGAGAGTTTCATTAGGGAAGGAAGGCGATGCCGGGAAGAGAAGTGTCCGAACAATGTGGTGATAGTCTGCTATCCTATGTTTGAGATATGTTTCGTGGGCCGTGAGATGGGCACAGACGAAACTGCCGAAGGGTGGGTGAGCCAGAGGAGTAGGATAGATGAACACACTGACGTGAAGACCTCGCCTGCTTGTGATCCACGGTCAGAGACGCGGAATCGTACGCCTACGGCACCCTTGTTGCCCATGTATGCAGGTCCAGTGCCAGTCCACTGTGTCTGCACGTCGCATATACGGCGAGCAATCGTGTCATCCTTGGCATACACAAGCAGTGCGACACCGACGTTGACGACTTTCGCGACGAGGGAGTAGGACTCTTTGTTGGGAACATGCGCTTCTATTTGAGTGCGTATATGCGCGTCCCTTTCGTCGATGACCGCCTTTGAGCGTCCAGCGACTGACGTTGAGGGTCCGTCAGACTCGTTCTCGTATACGAAATAGGAGACATACGACCGAGGTGCAGTGGGAGTAGTTCTTGAAAGCCAACGGCGATAATATCTGGTGCTCTTTGTTCCTTGGAGAGAAATGATGAAACCTGGAACGTGGGAGCAAGCCAGTCTACGAGATTCTGAGGCACGCCCGCGCCAGCCTGGAGGTTCGTGTTGTAGGTGCCAATTTGCACGATGAGTTGCTCGTTTATATCACCCATTAGAGAGGTGCTGTCGCGAGAGCACGCCGAGTGTTGGCAGCCTCAATGGTTGCAATTGACAGAGAGTACACTGCCGCAATACAGTTTGCGGCGCACTAGAGCGCGCCAAACGTGGAACGGACCTGTAACTGTAACTAAATGTCTGCCACGCCATCGACATTAATTCTCATTACACCGGCAAATGTTTCTTTCGAGTTATCAATCGTGATCCGAATCCGCATTGATCTCGATTTTCACCAGCGAATGTCAATTCAGACGCTCATAAAACAAAATTCTCAAGGATCCCTAGTTTCACAGGCAAGGTTGATCTGAGCATGCGGACGTCGCCTCCTATGGTGCCTTGTTTTGAATCTATCACAGGATGGCGGCCTTCATGACGCATTTGCAGACACACTCTGAATTGCTCGGTTCACCATGACCATGCTGACCCCGTTCCTTGGCATTACCCGTTTGGAAGTTCTTCCCCCAGGTGAACCGAACAGGCCTGGTGACCTCACGCGTATGTTGTTCTCATAATAATCACAGGACCCCGCCGGTAGCTATCCGCGTGGATTTATAGCACCTTATCGTTCAACCCTCGATAGGTTTGTACTAGCGCCCCGATACTTAAGCTAGCCCATTCGAACCGGTGACCACCTCACGGTACCTCGTACCCATTCTATGCCCATGGATAGCGATATCCAGCCCGACCGTGATAGTCATCCCGGCCTAATACACAGGGTGCCAAGCATGAGCGACGAAAGGTCCTCCGAGAAGGATGAAAAGTCGTACTATCAAGAGAAAGACGTCGAGGCTGCACCTGACCTGTCCATCGGTGATGCTTCCGATGTCGTCCTCCAGAGCGAACGTGAAATCGCAACACACGTCATTTCCGTAGACGACGATCCGTCTCTCAATCCGTGGACGTTCCGCGCTTTCTTCCTTGGGCTTGGTCTGTCTGCTTTCGGTGGTTCGTTGGGTACGTTCATTCCTGTTTGTTCAGTTCTTCCGTTATTTATGCAACCAGCCGAAATTTATTATTTCAAGCCGGTAAGCTCGATCACGATTCGTGCGCTCATTTTATTCGGTTTAATTCGTCATTGCTAGCAAACTGTATTGGTATCTTTGATGTTTCTTGGCATCGTCTCCTACGTTCTTGGATTTGCAATGGAGACGTTCATTCCTCGCCATGGCCTATTCCGTTACTTGAATCCCGTAAGCTTCAATCATCCTCACATCACCCCTGTCTCACCTCTGTCTAGCATCCTTTCAACAAAAAGGAGAATGCGTTCATCATCATCATGGCCAGTGCAGCAGCAAATTCTGCCCTTGCAACGGAGGTCCTTGCCGTTCAGCGCCTGTATTACAACATCACACCTGACCCTGCAGCATCGATCTTCTTGTTATTCTCCAGTCAGCTCCTTGGATACGGGATTGGTGGTGTATTGAGATGTGAGCTTCTCGTCAACTATTAGATGGTATTTCCTCTGATGCAGTCAAAATAGCAACTTTACTCTATCCTTCAAAGATGCTTTATCCTGCAGTACTTCCGTTGATGTCAATGTTTGACACATTTTTCCAAGATGGTGCGAATGCTCGTCGCAGACTCAAGGTATTCTACATCGTTTTTGGAGCGTAGGTTGCGTTTCGCTGGAAGGTTTCCACCGGCTGTTTACCTCGGAATTTTTAGGATCTTCATATGGGAACTTTTCCCGGAATGGATATTTCCACTCCTCACAGGCCTCTCAATCTTTTGCCTCGCTCTTCCGAACAACGCGGCCGTCTCCACAGTGTTTGGTGGAAGTAATGGAAACGAGGGCCTCGGTCTTCTTTCCATTTGCTTCGACTGGCAGGTCAGTTTTTCCACCAAATTGACATCGCGGTAACTACTATCCCGATTTGCAGTACATTTCGGGTGGTTTCAATCCCATGGCAATTCCCTTGAAGGCCCAGGTAGGTTCAAGGCAGATTGTAACAAAGGAATGCGACTAAAAAGTCATCAGTTCTCAAGCTTCATTGGGTACTTGCTATGCATGTGGGTAGACTAAGTTTGGGACTCATCGTGCTTGTTTAATGTGCTCCTATTAGGGTGGTCTTTGTTGCCGTCTATTACAACAACATCTGGCAATCTCAGACCTTCCCTTTCGTATGTCTGAGAATGGTTATGCTGGACACTACACTGATTGTGATTTACAGCTCTCTCAACTGTTATTCTACGAGAACGGCACCGTGTACGACCAGACGTTGATCTTGAATGCAAATTACGAAGTGGACCCCACACTTCTAGCGGAGCAGGGATTGCCGTACTATGCCGGAACATGGGTCGTATATCTGCTCTCCACCAACTTGGGGTTGGCAGCTACCTTCACTCACTTGCTCCTTTGGAATCGCAATGACCTGAGCGGGGCGTGGCGTTGGATGTACCCCTCCAACCTTCGCAAGCAGTGGAAAGAGTTTAACTGGAGAAATGTGAACTGGAAGTTCTGGAAGGATGATGGAATGCGGGAGCAGCCCAGCGACGATGAGGATATTGACCCTCACTACGCTCAAATGCTCAAGGTAAGCCATTGGCCTTTTGTTGAATATCGGACATCATTCAATTTCTGCATTACAGTACCCTGACGCTCCAAATAGCTGGTACTATGCGACTTTCGTCGCATCGTTTGTGGTGGCTCTGATAGTTATCTATAAGAGCAATTCCACTCTGCCATGGTGGGGTTTCGTAATATCTGTGATGCTGGCAATCGTGTCCATTCTCTTCTTTGGAGCGTTGTACGCCATTACGGGCATTGGTCTCTCAATCCGTGAGTCTCCCGGTTCAACCAACCTCCCTGTATTCAGCTAATGTTACGCATAGAAACCCTCGTACAGATGATTGCAGGATACTTGCA
This sequence comes from Leccinum incarnatum, assembly GCA_038091095.1. Taxonomy (NCBI): domain Eukaryota; kingdom Fungi; phylum Basidiomycota; class Agaricomycetes; order Boletales; family Boletaceae; genus Leccinum; species Leccinum incarnatum. The sequence goes on from JBBPNG010000344.1 coordinate 8,819, forward strand.
CCCGGGCAAGCCAATGGCCAACATGTACTTCGTTCTGTATAGTTACAGTACGTTCACTTCCGTGCGCAAACGAGGCATGACCACTAATCGACTCTGTTTTCAGACACCGTTTCACAGGCCAGTCTGTTACTGCGTGACCTCAAAATTGGCCAGTGTACGTCTTCCAGGAAATGCTGCGAATGGCGAGCGCTGATAAGCTCTGGCAGATGCCAAGCTCCCTCCTCGTGCCTCCTTCACAGCCCAGATAATCGGCACTCTCCTTGGAGCCGTCTTGAATTTCTGTACGCTACCTTACCACTCTGTCAGGCAGATTCTTACCAGTGCTTCTAGTCTTGATGAACTCTATCATCGACAGCCAGCGGGATATTTTACTTTCCGTTCAGGGGACAAACATCTGGTCTGGTCAACAACCACAGCAGTACAACTCGCAAGCCATTGCATGGGGTGGCCTCAGTCATGAACTGTTCTCTGTTGGCAGCAGGTACCAGTGGGTTCCGTTGTCATACCTAATCGGTCTTGCTGCGCCAGTGCCTTTCTGGCTCGTTCATCGCTATTGGCCCAAGCTCCACGCTGATTATCTTTACACACCCATCGTCTGGTAAGCACACAGCTTCCGTATGACAGGCCCGACCTCTTATACCCCTCATTTAGCGCGTACATTGGCTGGCTCTGCGTAGGGATCAACTCCTCCATCCTCTCTTTCTTCGCAATCGCATTCGTTTCCCAGTGGTGGATCAGAACACGCTACCCCAGCTGGTTCCAGAAATACAACTACATCGTTGCGGCAGGTGTGTTACTTGTCAGCGTTTTACAGCACGGTCTCTCACAAATATTCTCGCAGCGCTCGATGGTGGCACCCAGGTCATGGTGTTCATCCTATCATTTGCCGTCCAAGGTGCGGCAGGTAATGCCCATCTATTCCCTGCCTGGTGGGGTGCCAACCAGGGTGGAAATTACGACCATTGCATGTATTTGAACTAGGCATGTAGGTGGAATATTCGAATAGGATTATGCGTTCTATTGTGCACCAGATTTCGAATGGTGTTGTAGTCTGCAATGTGAATGTCGGATTAGTGATCTTACCTTCTGAGCGGAGTGATGAAACGCCGGCGAAGAACTGCTTCCGAGTCGGTGGATATGATCAAGAATTTTCTCCGCCGTTGAACGCGTCTGCCAGGCATTTTGAGTGGGTTTTGATAAATTTTCTGATATAAGAGTCGGGCGTGGCAGGCCCCTGCAGGAGGCCGAGGCTCCGCTACTAGTCGGTGAAGTGTTTGAAGCAACTCGGTTGTTTTATCATCCTTCCTGCGTACTGAGCTATATTTCCATTATATAGGGCCCCTTCGCTACTGTACTACTACTGTCGTGATGCCGCTCGGCGACTCAGCTGAAGCGCTGACTCGTGGATACCTCCGTGACGGCGGGGGTTCCTGCCAGTCAGTGACAGACGAGTCGAGATCGCCAAAATACTTCCACGGGGCTGTCCTGTGACGAGTTCGTCGAGTCGCCGATTGCGTTCCATCGAGGAAAGCACGTTCGATCAAGTGAGGTTATCGAGTAGCGACAACGACAGCGTTGACCGTGTCTTATATATTCAATGGCACTAGTCACCTCAAGTTCCAGCAGCCGGGCGTAATAACCACACCTCAGATCGCTGATAAACTAGAACGATATTTAGCTAGACACCCGTATGTTGAACCCTATGTAACAGCAACAGTATTATGTGAGTATAACCTTTATTGAACTGAGTATTCTCCAGGACGTGTAAAGGCCACGTAACCTATGCCAGTTGCAAATCTAGTACAACTGGTGGCACTTGGCTAGCCTCGATCGGTCAATCGGTCATTCACCAGTTCAAGACAAGGCATGCAAACACAGAGCAAGGCAGGACACTATTCTTGCTTGGAAGATCAGCACACAGACAAGTTTCAGACAGATAAGGCCGATTTCGCGGTTGCAAGGGAATTCCCCGATGCCTATGTATTATGAGATTGGTAAACGTAAACGGGCAACTTATATATACAACATGATTTGCAGACTGCTTCCTGGTTGGACAATTTTCGGAGGTGACAAAACAAAAACGGTTATTGTCTCGTAATTTCACGCCTTCTTCGTGACCATCAGCGCCAGGTCCTATTCCAGCAGGAATTAGAGTAAGCACTGTAAATCGCGTGTGGTCGCTTACGACAACGAGGGAAGACATGCTCAAACGTCGGTGACGCAACTGGGTTTCAGCATCAACCTTATGAATAGCTTCATAGAGCATGAATGGAGCCTCGTTTTCCTAGAACCATCATCATCTTAGAGATTGTGGATGCTTCAAAAACTGGAAACTCACTATATGCAGGACGTCCATTGAAAGTGAACCAAAGTACTGCTCATCGCCCCATGTGGAGGCCTATTTAACGTAGATCACGACAATCATTCCCAGCATCAAAAAGTGACGAAAAACTGTCTTACCACAACCCTCTCACGAGTTGATGCCTTCACTCTCGGGTAAGGATGAGGCCGTAAAAAGTTCGAAGCTGGGAGTCGCCCAAAGTCCATTGAAACGAAGAGAGCAGAACGGGAAGAGGGATGGAAGGACGTAGAAAAATTCAGCTTCCACGGAAGCAGATCGAGCTATGAAAATAAGCAGGAAGAAAAACCAAACACCCCGTTTGAGTTGAACTCAGACGCCGCATTTCGCCAGGGCACTATGACGGCAAGACCACACTAAACGCGTATTCAACTCGCGGAACTCAGTTTGTCACGACCACAGCGTTACTTTGCTTCCGCAGAAAAATGTCAACAAGCAGCCGCGCGCCATCGTAGGGCTGCTTGTTGGCAAGTTTCTGACAAGCTTCCACGAACAAAAGGTAATCCTTGACCCAGCGCCAATTGACGAAGGCCTTGAGCTTTCTGACGCACTGAAATTGGAACACCGTGGCTGGAAGAAAATAGCATTGCGTATATCCACAGGAGCCAGGAACTTTCACAAAGGAAATCGATCATCGAGTCATCGAGCTCGCTAGAAGCCAAACGGTGCGTTGAAACACCTGCACAACATTTAGATTCTGATCGCCGTGAACCTGGCCCAGGGAGCGGAACATACTGCAAGGTGGGAAGTTGATGTGTGACAGTGTCACAGACAGGGGTACATGTCACGTCACAGTGGCTACGCGCAGGCAAGTTGTTCAAGACCACCATAAACCGACTGTGCGACTTAACGTGTGCTCGTCAAGCTCCTTCAAAAAAATCAGCAAGACGTTTGTGTGAGGTAGTATGACTGGAAGATCGCTGCACGCCATGTCCACCTCAAGTAATAGGGGTGATTCGACACCCTGATGCGACCTGCTTCCAACAGCGAATAGTCCAACAACCAACCAGCCAGATATCCCCCTCGTCGTATGAATGTATTGGAGTGATTCAAGACACTCACCCAATAGTTTGACATGGAAAACTCCTAGTGTCCCGTGGCTGCCGTGCCCTGCCCCCCATATCCCCACACGGGTGGTGAATAGAACGCTTGTGAAGCCGCAACTGGCGCGAGCGTGACATCAGTAAGTGTCGAAACGAACAAGATCTGTGCATGACTTGCTGCGATCAAGAATGTGGAATTTTTCACCGTACGGTTGGTTTGCCAAATTCCTCAAGCCGACCCATCCTCCATCTGTTGATTCTGGGGACTTCTGTCATGTATGTTGCACAAGGACCGACTGGCGTGGTACACGATGCCAACGACTGTGGTGCTCTTCGAGGCGGTGAGCGTTCCCTGGTCCCGGCAAGATTCGTCGAACAGCAGTGACTATGGGCGGAAGAGCCATGCGATTTTTTGCCTCGCGAATTCTTTTGAACGAGGGGAAGCAGACCAGAAGACGATGGAGTTGTCAACAGACGATGCTTTGGTTGAGTTCTGCCCTGACGAGCACAACTCCGCTCAATGCGTTCCCTCCGAAAAAGAAATTCCACATTTCACAATTTGTGGGTCTTTCCAACCTAAGCGAGTGGGCACCTTCGTTGGACTCATCAGCGGCGGACGACGACTCGATGGGCACCACCGTCAGTTTAATTCCCCCAACAAGCACTGCGACAAGCTCCCCCGAATAATGATATCAAGACAGCCAGAGATACAATGGCGTCTCTGGTAGCAAGGACTCGGCCATACCAGCGGCCATAACTTCGCAACTCTACCTCGGCTCTCGGTGTTCGACAGATTTATTTTACTCAAGTAAAAGACACTCAATTTTTTGGATGTCAGTCAATCGAGATCACATTTCGGCGAGTTCTTCACTTGGTCAACATCACTCTAGACTTAATTACTCCGTCACTCTAGACCAATTCTTCCCATGCACGAAAAGACACCCTGCTCCCGACGCAACACCGCCAACCATGGATCCCCCACCGTTGCGGCAGCTTCCTCAAGCTACGTCGAGTTTTGTACGCTTGGCGCAAGAAATGAACGTGACATGGATTCAAGAGTTTCCGCGGTGGACGACATGTTTGGCGCGGAGGTCAATGAGCTGTGCATTTTGAAGTGCCCGCGGCACGACAAGATTCCATTGCCAGGTTCAGCATTCCCGCAGATCCACCAAAAGGACTCCACTTCAGAACACCTTGTCCATCCCATGATAAAGTTTGTGCATGCAACGTTGCGTTCCTAACTCTAACTAACGATGTCGTATCACTACAAGACCACATTGGGTTCATCGTCTTGCCTCTCGTTTCCTTCGTGGCAATGTATCTCAGGCTCGGTTTGCCTTCCCTCAAACCTTGATGCGTGTGTATTCAGAGATGTGTGGTTGAACTCGGGTCTGCACGGTATCGTCAGTTATGCAGTTGATGGATCGTTTGCCGCGCGTACGAACTCTGTACAGCCACCTACTAACCACACTAAGTACAAGTTGCTATTGTGTGTAAGAAATTTCGGTCGTGAAAAAACGAATCAGAAGTTTCTTTGACCACCAAGCAGATCCGACAAGCTAAGAGCGCGCTCCTTGATGATCTGATTAAGTGGATCAACGTTTATTCCTCCCATGACGTCTGCGTGCTCTCGGATTTGTCATAAGGTAACCTATCGGCATGCGGAGGGGTTGATTGGTCGGCAGATTGGTCTTAGGGCGGGCAGATTCCCTGATAAGAAATGACCACCCGGGTTGCCGCTCGTCGGCACCCCAACATCTTGCTCACTGGCACTTGAGCCGGTCGGAGTCTAAGCGGAGTAACGCCCAAAGCTCAAGTGAGCAAGATGTTGGGGTGTTGGGAACCCCTTGAGTGGTCATTTCTTGTTCAGGGAATCTACCCCTTGCCGAGCTTGGCTCGCCTCCGGCGAGCGCCGCACCCTCGTAAGATCGAAAGACCAGTATTTGCCGATCAATCAACCAATCACATAATATTCTGTCCATATCACGTGATGTTCGTCCGTTTTTCAATTACATGAAGTTACAGGCAAGAATCTTCGCGTGATTAGTAATGCATCCATATCGATCATCGATCATCCGCATCCCTCAGAGTTATGCGTACTGCAGCCTACTCAGCCTGATATATCTACATACATCGGTGATAGGTCGCCAAGTGCCGATGTGCTCGGTATCATGACATCTGTCATGGTGTCGGTTACATCACCGTTGTTGTTCAAACTAATCCGACCGTCGGTTGGTATCCGCCTCTGCCCGTCGCCTCCCGTACGGACTCAGATCAAGTGACAAGGATGGCATCTACTTGGCACCTTGCGCGTATGTCTCCTTTTTCTTTTTGCATGAGACATGGCACAACTTTCATATCAACCATCCGATATGCCCTAGCCTGGTTTATCGGAAAGCTATGGACCTTCTATGTGTTTTTCCCGTTCACCCTTTATGAGTATCATTTCCGCGGTACTTTCGTCTGGGTTTCGAGCCCTCCTTGGACATCATGCCTAGGAAACGTCCGGGTCTGCTATATATGCCGCAGATGAAACGTTTAAGTAAGGACTTGGCATCTCACGACGAACCACATATTGCCACACAGTTAGGCCTCACAGCAATGGTCATACGCGGAAGCAACTCCGAACGGAAGGAAATGATGCCGTCAACGGTGAGTCACTGTACAGCTACGGAATGCACTTGGTCCGAGTCAATAATTCTAGCAATCAGTGGACACAGCACTGCGCAGTGCCGCGCTGGCATCCATGGCGCAAAATGGGCGGATGACTTTCAGAAACAGGTTTTCATCTCAAGAGAATAAGGAGTCGTACCAAACATCCGAAACATCGGTTTCGACTTTCAAACTATAGCATTGGTATGTTTCCAATCCACTTCTGGCAACTATGTGCTGGTGCCGTGGGGGATCAACTCAGAAATCCCAGTAGAACACGTTTGAAGTGAACAGAAAGGGCAAAAGTCGATGTTCTTACCTTGCGCTGCCGTCAACTCAAGAGCATTCTCCTGCTCACTCCGAGATTCAAATGGTATTGTCCCCGGTTGGCATTCCGAAGGGAAGGGATCCGGAGGTGTGTTTTTGGCGCGCCACTTCCCATCGTGTCAACTTTCATGAACTTTCCTGAAAAATATGGTAAATTCTTTATTAAATAAAACCAAGGTCCGTGTTTTTCTCGGCAAACGTGTCTCGATTGAGATGTGTACATTGGCAGCATAGCTTCTCATCGAATATCGCCGTCGTATTTCCAGTGCCAATCGCACAATTACTTAAACTGACATGCCTTAGCATCTCGTTATCCCATACCCCAAATCTCCATCCGTGGGCGATCCTTGATTTAAGGCCCTGACGTATATCCAAACGGCTATCCAAGTATCGTGCACGGTAAACAAGGCATGCCAGTGATGCCAAGCACGAGGGACGAAAAGTCCTCCGAGAACGCAAAGCAAGACGTCGAGGCTACACCTTTCCTATCCATCGATGATGCTTCAGATGTCGTCCTCAGCAGTGAACGTGAAATTGCAACCCACGTCATTTCAGTCGAGGACAATCCGTCTCTTAATCCATGGACATTCCGAGCTTTCTTCCTCGGACTTGGTCTCTCTGCTTTTGGCGGCACCTTGGGTATGTTCATCTCTGTTTGCTCATTGCTTCCGTTCCTTATGCGTTCCAGCCCAAATTTACTATTTCAAGCCGGTAATTCAGTCAGGTCCTATTTGCATTCATTCTATTGGGATAACTTTGTCATCTCTAGCAATTTATATATGTATCCCTGATGTTCCTTGGCATCGTCTCCTACGTTCTCGGATTTGCAATGGAGACGTTCATACCTCGCCATGGCCTATTCCGTTACTTGAATCCCGTAAGATTCAATTATTCTCACATCACCTCTGTCTCACCTCTGTCTAGCATCCTTTCAACAAAAAGGAGAATGCGTTCATCATCATAATGGCCAGTGCAGCAGCAAATGCCGCTCTGGCGACGGAAGTCCTTGCCGTGCAGCGTCTCTATTACAACATCACACCTAACCCCGCAACATCGATCTGCTTGTTATTTTCCAGTCAGCTCCTTGGGTACGGAATTGGCGGTTTATTGAGTTGTGAGCTTCTCTTGAACCATCAGACAATATTTCCTCTGATATAGTATGATGAGAAGCAACTTTACTCTATCCTTCGAAGATGTTATATCCTACAATACTCCCGTTGATGTCGATGTTGGATGCATTCTTCCAAGATGGTGCGAAAGCTCGTCGTAGACTCAAGGTGTTCTACCTCGTTTTTGGAGTGTAGGTCGCCGTTTGCTGCCTTTTCCGCAGTCGTGAGTTACCTTTAATGTGCAGGATCTTTATATGGGAACTCTTCCCGGAGTGGATGTTCCCACTCCTTACAGGCTTGTCGATCTTCTGCCTTGCTCTTCCGAAAAACGCGGATGTCTCCCGGTTGTTTGGTGGAAGTAATGGAAACGAAGGCCTCGGTTTTCTCTCTATTTGCTTTGACTGGCAGGTTAGTTTTTATTTTATTTTCAAGGCTGATGCCGGGGTAATCACCTCATTTTCCAGTATATTTCCGGATTCGTCAACCCCGTCGCAATTCCTTTGAAGGTTCAGGTAGGTTCAAGGCAAACTTACGATCGACTGCGACTCACGAGACATCAGCTATCCTGCTTCATTGGTTACATACTATGCACGTGGGTGTATGATGAATACCTTCCAAAGCTTGTCTAATGTGCTCCCGTCAGGCTGGTCTTCATTGCCGTTTATTACAAGAACATCTGGCAATCACAAAACTTTCCCTTCGTATGTCCAGGAATAGCTTATGCTAGACACGCACTGAACATAATAATAGATCTCTCAACTTCTGTTCTACAAGAATGGAACCGTGTACGACCAGACATTGATCTTGAATGCAAAATACGAAGTCGATCCTACACTTCTTGCCAAACAGGGGTTGCCTTGGCATGCTGGGACTTGGGTCGTATACCTCATCTCCACTAACTTGGCTTTGGCAGCAACAATCAGTCACTTGCTTCTCTGGAACCGCGATGACCTGAGCGGGGCGTGGAACTGGCTGTTTCCCTCCAACTGGGAAAATGTGAACTGGAGCTTTGGGAATGACGGTGGTACGCAGGAGCAGGGCAAGGATGCTAAAGATATGGACCCTCACTACGCTGAAATGCTCAAGGTGAACTACTTGCTTTCTGTAATTCTGATTGTGAATGCTGAAGAATTTCCTCTTTCAGTACCCTGAGGTCCAGAATAGCTGGTATTGCATAACATTTGTGGCATCCTTCGTGATGGGTCTGGTCGTCATATACAAGAGTAACTCCACTTTGCCGTGGTGGGGCTATATGATATCCATCATGCTGGCGTCTATATCCATCATCTTCCTTGGAGCATTGCATGGTATCACGGGGATGAATCCTTCAGTCCGTACGTCTTGAGTTCAGATCAACATTCCATTCGCTTAAATTCAGCTACGCTCATCTTGAATAGAAACTTTTGTACAGATGATTGCAGGATACTTGCACCCAGGAAAGCCAATGGCCAACATGTATTTTGTTCTTTATAGCTACAGTGTGTTCGCTTCCTTGTGCAAATGGGACTTGACTCATTGCTTTATTTTCAGACACCGTTCAACAGGGTTGTTTGTTGCTCCGTGACCTCAAGATCGGCCAGTGTATGTCTTCCGGAAACACAGCCAATAGAAATATTGACGGATCTTAATAGATGCCAAGCTGCCTCCTCGTGCCTCCTTCACTGCACAGGTAGTCGGCACTCTCGTTGGCGCCATCTTGAATTATGGTAGGGTATCGCCACCACTTTGCTCAGCATGTTCTTACGATCACCTCTAGTCTTGATGAATTCTATTATCGACAACCAGCGGGATATTTTGCTTTCCGTTCAGGGGACAAACATCTGGTCTGGTCAACAACCGCAGCAGTACAACTCACAAGCCATCGCATGGGGTGGCCTCAGTCATGAACTGTTCTCCGTTGGCGGCAGGTACCAGTGGGTTCCGCTGTCGTATCTAATCGGACTTGCTGCGCCGGTACCGCTCTGGATCGTTCATCGCTATTGGCCCAAGCTTGGAGCTGACAATCTATATTTACCTCTCATCTTGTAAGTGTCCAACTCCTCTTGACGGGCTAAACCTCTTACGATCCTTTCATTTAGCATGTGGATCGGCTCCCTCGGCCAGGGAATCAATTCCTCCGTATTATCGTACTTCGTGATCGCATTCGTTTCTCAGTGGTGGGTCAGAACGCGCTACGCCCGCTGGTTCCAGAAATACAACTACCTCGTCGGAGCAGGTGCGTTCCTTTCCGCATTTTTCAGCACTGTTATTCACACTTCACAGCGCTCGATGGTGGCACCCAGGTCATGGTATTCATCCTATCGTTTGCCGTTCAAGGCGCGGCAGGTACCGCCCACCAGTTCCCTGCCTGGTGGGGTGCCAAACAGAGTGGAAATTATGATCACTGCATGTCTTTGAACTAGACAAGTACACAGTGGGGATGTTTCAAGATCGGGCCGGAATTATGCGTGAAGAATGTTCTCGTAGCGTTGCTGTCGTTATTCAACTGATCCCCGTGGCTGTATTATTTATGTAAAGCATACTTACGCTGATCGAAGTCACTGACTTGGGCCTACTCGAGGAGATCACCCAAAACTCACTTGCAAATCATTATCGTATTACCACCACATTTAATTTGCCTCACGACCCGTTGTCTTCATATTCCTCGCATTACGGCAGCCCTTGGCATCAAGTAGATTTCCTCTGTCACGATCTATGCTCAGCCCAACCTTACGGTGTAATCTGCTCACTGAAAGAACCATGATGTCGCGTGCTAATTTTTCGAACGGCTCCTTCAAACATCGTCAAGGCATCTTCATTCCGCAATTATTCCGCCAGGAGCATCGGATCCGGATCCGTTACATTAGATCGAAAACGTTTTCGAGACGAGTTTCAAATACCAAATGTCGTTTCACAGAAAATTAGACCAGGCAAGGCGTTGAATGAAGTGTTCCTGCATGCACCTATTACTGGTGCGATGTTCGGCATGACTCGGAAGACCTATCGGAGGCGTCGGCTGCACGGCCGCCGTTGCTGACTCCGAGACACATCCGACGAATCGTTGGTCGTGACTTCTCTCCTGCCGGTGATCGGCGACGATTCAGCGTCATGAGTCAAAGCATCCTCGTCATCGACACGACGCATGCAAGTCGATCTCAGTTTGTCGGCGACTTTTGTTCGCTCGATAACAATTCCTCCGTTCGCCCCGGTAACGAGTATCGATCGGCAGTTATGCGCTCTAACTTCCCAATACCCCCCTTGCTGAGGCAAGCATTCATGACTGTCTTCATACTGGAGAGAAGACGATTTGAACGAGATCAGAAAAGTAAGTTGGTATTTGGCAAGGATGTAACAGTAAACAGCGGAATTCAAGGGCCGACGACACAGCTGAATTCGGCAGCGTCGATGAGTTCGAGCGTGAGCTTACACTGTTTTTCTCGGTTCTGGACGCTGTTGGTCGTGTCTGCGCTCTTGAGAGTCGGTCTCATCCTCTACAGCGAGTGGCACGACTCCCGCTCCGTCGTAAAGTATACCGACATCGACTATCGCGTCTTCAGCGATGCGGCACGGTTCCTTTTCAACCCCAACGAGAACAACGTCGCACAAGGCCCATTGACAGGGAAAATCGGCTTGAATGTCGGAAAGTGAGTCGACCCTTCTTTTCGTGCTTTTGTTTTGTGTTTTGTGACCGGCGTGCCGTGCTTCCGTAGCCCGTACAACCGCGAAACCTACCGGTATACGCCTCTCCTAGCGGTCCTGTTGCTCCCGAACGAGCTCGTTCACGCGTCGTTTGGAAAGTATCTTTTTGCGGCTTGCGACCTCGTCAACGGGGTGCTCATATACCAGCTGCTCGTGACTTGCATCCTTTCGCGACCAACACCGACGCCGTCCAGCGAGCCAGATGAAGCGAAACCTCTCGACGAGCAGCAACGCGACGGTCCAAACAAGGACAAGACGGCGGCCACCCTTCTCGCAGCTACACACCTCCTGAACCCGCTCGTCTTCACCATCTCGACACGCGGATCCTCCGAATCCATCCTCTGCACCCTCGTCCTCCTCACGCTATACTACGCGCTCCACCGCCGCTGGGACTTGGCTGCCGTGATGCTGGGCATCAGCACCCACTGGAAAATCTACCCCGTCATCTACGGCGTGAGCTGCGTGGTAGCCATCGCTGCCCATGAGCGTCCGGCGTCCGGCTGGGGATTCGGCTTTGTGAGGTCGCTCGTGTGCGCGCGGACGATTCGGTTTGCGGTCGTGAGCGCGGGTACGTTCTTTTTGCTCGGCGCGCTCTGCTATCTCGTGTACGTCCCTCTCTTTCTCTTCGCCTTCCACCAAGACCCACCACTCACTTCCCCCACTACAGATGGGGACGCCCGTTCTTGTATGAAGCCTATCTGTATCATGCAGACCGCCTTGACCACCGGCACAACTTCTCGCCCTACTTTTACCTCACGTATCTCACCTACCCCGGTCAATCCGACGACCACGCACTTTCACTTTCGCTCGCTCAAAGGCTCCTCCGCTCGCCGCTCACGAGCCTGGTCCCGCAGCTCGTACTCTCGCTCGGTACAGGCCTCGTGCTCGGTCGACGCGTGCAAGACCTCCCGTTCGCATGGTTCGTTCAGACGTTTGCTTTCGTGCTGTTCAACCGGGTGTGCACGTCGCAGTACTTTTTGTGGTACACCCTCTTCTTGCCCATTCTAGCTCCAGGCGTTCGATTCTCATGGCGGACCTTTGCCGTGACTGTCGCCGTCTGGGCAGGCACCCAGGCGTTATGGTTAGCCGAAGCATACAAGCTCGAATTCTTGGGACAGGATGTATTCTTTGGACTATGGCTGAGGAGTTTGCTCTATGTCGGCGGACACGCATGGGTACTCGGAAATATCATGCGAGGCTATGCCATGGGGGCGATACCATAGCCTTTAGATAGTGCTTAGCTTCTGGGGATGCATTTGCGCCCAGGCGTCCTTATCTACTCCAGGAATAGTTCATCATAACAAATCCTGTTGTGTAAACAGCAATCTAGGAGCTACATGCTCGTGTAAAGGTGATCCATTGGAACGAAAGCATGATTTGAAGAAGTGCGTAGCTTAAAGGAAAGTGTTCGAGATGAAAACGGTAGCGTACTATTAAGATAACTCTGGATTCCCCGACAGAGTAATATCATATCTGTCAAACAATGTCAGTGAACGTTGAATGAAATCAGAAGTGAGACATACATATTGGGAAACCCACCGGAATCCTAGTGGAAAACTTGGTTATCAGAAGAGCACAACGGAGACAAAGAAGACATACCTTCGCCGTAGCCCTGCCTTTGGACGACCGAACACATGAACAGTTCGATTGGCCGGATGTCGCTCAATGGCACCTTGCCCTGGGTGTGCGGATGAACACCAATGCGAAGAAGGGTAGAATGAACGAAACCGACCTTGCCGGTGGTTTGGTAGAGTCCAAGGTGATGTCTGAGTTCCTCCTCGCTCACAGCACCGAGTGCATCGATCTTGTTACCGAGGACGAGGAAGGGAACCTTTGAAAGTTCCTCGATGGAGAGCAACGCGTCGAGCTCGGCCTTTGACTCAGCAAAGCGTTCGTAGTCGGCAGAGTCGACCAAAAAGACGATGCCATCGACCTCGGGGAAGTAATCGCGCCAGAGGCGGCGTGCTGCGCAGTGCGTGAGTCGGTTGGTACGTAACGACAGACAAAAAAAAAGAATAGATACCCTGTTGATGTCCACCCAAATCATATGTAGTGAACTTGACATTGCCGATGGCCAATTCTTCCGATGCTGAGAAGAACAGGTGAGACTGGAGGATTTACGAGCGGTCGCGATGCTCACTAGGGTGGAGTGTGGGCTGCAAAGTAGCCAATCTGTCGTTCTTGAGCATGTGCAAGAGGGTCTGCAAAAACAGTGAGATAAGGTGTGGGCAGCGCCAAGGCGGTTGTACAGACAGTCTTTCCCGCATTGTCCAAACCCAAGAAGAGAATTTTAGCATTCTTGTGCAACAGCCCTTGTTTGGAGCGGTGTGAGATAGAGCTAGGGTATCAAGTGGATGCGCATACCGAGCTGAGCGAGGATGTCCCAGAACCAGTTGATGATGAACATGATGATGATGGTCGAGGACTAAGAATAAAGTACACGTCTGAGCTGTGAATTCGGTTCCAACGTTGGCGTGACGTGATGTGACTGTAACATTACTACGATACTACATTGCAACTAAAATTTAAATAGTGTAGGAAGGTCTGACGCTCGCTGCACCACCAAGTAAGGTACGCGTGCTCGTATCCCCACCGACATCCCTCTTCGCATAACCGAATCGCCGCGTACTTCCTAGAGCTGGATCGAACGGGCACTGTCTAAAAGGTTGCGTTCGTGAAAGAAAGAGAAAGACAAGCGAGTGCTCGTTTTATAACCACGACACCCTTGTTTGGCCGTGTTTATTACTTGGATAATAGCCAGTCCTTGAGCTCGTCCAGCCCGTCCGAGTCGGACTCCTCCTTGACCTTCACCCACGTCGAGATAAACTCCACCTCTCCACCCTCCCATTCACTGAATTTAAACGCCCCTCCCGCAGCACCACTGCATTCGAGACCACCCATCTCCGACCCTTCCCCTTCTGCTCCAAGACTCTCCACACCGATGCCCCCTGACTGCGAAACCCTCCTCTTTTCAAGCTCGCGTTCGAGGATAGTGCGAACACGGCTGATCGCAACTTCGCTCGCCGAATTAGACGACGCACCCGCTTTGAGGAGATCGGCCTTGTGTGCGAGGACGAGCAGCGTCGGTGTAGCCTGTGTCGGCGGGAGCGAGGTGATCGCATGCAAAACATGATGCAAGTGCCTAGTAGCAGTAGTCACGAACATGTCCGTTCCCGAGTAATGGAAAACACGTACTCGGCGACCGCTGACCCATTGCGTGAAATCGTACTGCAGTCCACTACGAACGCGACTGCTTTAGCATCCTTGAGGTGCTCGCGGAACTGGTCCCTAATTCGCGGGTGTCCAGGTACATCAATCACGCGCAACGTCTGCGTGGATGACAGTGTCATTTGGGCCGAATTTGTCTGCAACGACGTGTGCGACGGCAGCGTTCGGTCATATGCGAGCTAAGCTTTTCTGCCGTCAGAAATATTCAATTTTAGGAGACACGCGGTGAACTGACAGTCGACAGTATGGCGGTTTTGCCCGAGTCGGGAGGCCCAACCAACAGCAGCGCATTGCCTCTGGATTTCGACTTGCCACGAACGAGGGTTATGACTAGGTCATGCATCAGCCTCGGGAAGCATGAACATGTACCTGCAGAAACGGACCTACTAAAAGTAACAGGGCTATTGCGAGAGAAAGCAATGCAAGGTTGCCAGTCGAGAGGCTCCCGACAAGTGGTAAAACATTGGGCGCGGTTACAGTATCTTTTGAGGACTGGCTATCCATGTCAGTGAGACGAGACTTCTGTAGTTCAACGGTTTTAGTCACTCGACGTAATGTTTGGTTTGGTTGTGTCAACAACGGAGATCAATCAATCGATTTCGACAAGAAAAAGACAACTAAGATAGCCTAAGTGAGAGACATGTACACAAATTCACTCCATGAGGAGTGTCCCGCTAACAATGTTCAACAAAAACCTAACGGAAGTCATAAAGATACTGGGGCCGTTAGCTTTGACAGTAGTATCGTTCATCAACGAATCTGAGATATCCTCCACAACCGAATCTGCCTTCGTGCTTACTTTCTTCCTACTAGGCTGCTGGCGCTTCCATTTTTTGGGTCGTGTATGATATGTCTTAGAATTTATGTTGTTAGACAGACTTGAGAGATAAACTGTGCAAGTGCATACCAATTTGGCGCACTCCGCATCTGATATCTCCTTCAGAGACTGACCACTTTCCACCTGTACAGACAGATCAGTCACGATTCCCTATAATCAAACAGAAAACACACGGATTTGGCAAATCTGATCCAAATTGGAGTAGGACACCGAACCCCCGCTGGAGGAAGGGGCTCTTTGGTTGCATTCAGACGACAAAAATAACTGCTCCGTCTCCCACGGAGCCATAAATCCAGGTAGCCCAGGGCAGGCCAACAGTACGGATAGCGCTTGGTAATGAAATCATGTTTTTTCATCTTACAAATAAAACATCACGTCTAGTGACTAGGAGTGAGTGGATTTGGGTACTAACCTGCTCATAAAACCGTCGCAATGCAACAGGGTCTTGGTCCTCGATGCTGACGCGTCCGCTCGAGTCCAAGAGAGTTTGTGCACAACTCTGAACGAGTTTCTACAGCAGAGAAAGATCCATGGAATGTAAATAGCAGTGAATTTAGGAACGCACCCTCAAAGTTTCAAACGATTGCGCAGACAACTGACTCTGTTCGGCAAGGTCCATAACACTTAGTATATTGTCTTCAGGCATATAAATGACTTTAGCGAACGACATAGCACCAGTCGGCGTTGTGCCAGTGTGGGGGTGAAGGGGCAGGGGACCAAGGTCATCGATAACCATCCGATAACCCTCCTTATAACTCGAATTTGACCATCAATACGCTTCCCAGTCTGGTTTTGACGGCCCGTGAAGTTGCTTTAAAAACACCTTGATCCATACTGTATTTGTACAGATAGATAGAAGAATCTATGATCAGCAGAATCGATCGCTATGGATGAATTGAGTTGATAGTTCATTTGGTAATCGTAACGATAAACATACCTCTTGAGCTTTGATCTACGGTCCAGCAGTGCTTCGGCCAAGCGGCCGTCTTTCTGTGCGCGTTTCAACTAAGGAACGGCGTCATCTTCCAAGCAGCGAATAAAGACACCTAGACTCGCCTCTTTCTTGTCTTCTTTTGACGTGACGGAGCGCCCTGCTCCCCATGCCTGATGTACACGGCTGTAATGTGGCAATGTTTGGCATTCTCGCCTGATAATCGCCGAAAAAGAAAGACCCACTTGACATTTGTCTCATCGATGTCCGTCATCTCCGCCCCGGCCTCCCGCTTTTTCTTCTCTGCGTGAACTTCCTTTTTATACTTGCTTTGGATTTTTATCCAAAAACGCTCTCTGAAGCCGACTTCCTCAGAATCTCCGCGTAATTGTAATGCGCCGCCCGCAACTTCGTCCACGCTGAGATAGTTTTCGTACACATTCATGAACGCGACCATGCCGTCGGATAAAACCACCGGGGTCCATTCCTCCTCTGGACCCCTGGCTTCCCGGTTAGCGGAGACGATGCCGTGCTTATCACAGGACAGAAATTTCCCTTCCCCAGTTCCCGTCCGAAGATTGATGGTGGGGGAGCCAGCAACACGCGTCGTAACCCATACTTGAGCGACTTCGGTTGGCTCTCGATCGAGTAATGAGGTCGACTCGGAAGTGCCTTCCTTGTCTAGAGGGTACAAGATAATCTTGTTTCGAGTCGAGTCGAAGTTGACGGAGATGGGAGAGGGATCGGAGGGGTGCAGGATGAACGTAGGACCGCGTATTTCTGCTGGAGCTTCTGGCATGACCCAGGTGTCAGGTGCCTCGTCCTCTTCAACGCGTCTCTGTTTGCCAGAATTTTCGTCGTCGTCATCTCTCTTCCGCTTTTTCTTTGTCTTGTCCCCTTTGAACTTGAGTTTCGACGGGCGTATCTTGTCGGACATCGAGTCTGGACTCAGGCTGCTGCGTGACTTGTGTGGTTCCTCCGTGTGCGGGTGACCAATACCGTGTGGTCCGTGACTCGGGAAACTCCGAGGAACAAACTTTGAACCAAACAACTCG
>JBBPNG010000345.1:0-25970 GCA_038091095.1 Leccinum incarnatum
GATAAGATAAGATAGACGCGTAAGGCGTCTATATAAGATAAGATAACTCGCGGGGAAGATAATACGGGGAGAAGAGGAGTGAACCGTGTGGGAACCGAGAGGGTTAGCTAAGGGGTTAGCTAAGCTATGAGGAACGTAACAATAAGCCCCTAATGATAGGGTTTTGAAATTTGCAACCAATAGAACCTTCCTCTTAAAAGAGTCAGGGAATATTCCTGCTGCAGTCCATGCTTGAGATTGGAATGTGGACTACCTCAAGTTACTTAGCCAACAATGTTTTTGCCCCACATTTCTTGCCAAAACTTTCATTCATCAACTAATGTGCATGGATGCAATATGACTGAGTACATTTCTATAGATCCTTGGCTGTTTAACTATTTTTCTTTGCTGTTTGCATCTACTTTTCTTCTTCAAACAACTTGATATTTTGAGTCACTGCTGACCCCTTCCATGTGGCATACAGGGAGTGCATTGAACTTCATTCAATTGCTGAGGATACAAGGTTATTGAATGAAAAATAAAAGATATGCTTAACACACTCATCCGATTCTGAAGAATGACATTCAAGATCATCTCTACCTTCTCTTCTTTGGATGCTTTGCCATACTGATCAAAAATTCCCTTCATAGCTAATTTCACTTTCTTGGGTATGTCTGATGCCTTGTACTGTTGAGCAGCAGACACAAGTGGTTGAGAATCCTTTTTCTGGAAAAGATAGAAAGAATGCTCCAGGATGAGGAGTATATCTACAAAGCAATGAAATGATTCATTTTATTTTATTTCTTTCAAAAGAAATTAAACCAGCAAAAAAAATACCAATAGTAGTTAGAAGGATTTTATTCCATGTACCCATATTGATCTATGATTTTCAATGGGATGGCAATACAAAATGAAATTCACAAGAAATTCACAATACTGGTAGGCTTCAGAATAGAAGATTTATTGGTATGCAAATGTTTGAACTGAATAATAAAATGTTACAACAAAAATACATATAATGAATTTACATACTGTTTGATTGTGCATAATCTGACAATAATAAATTGAATTCAAATCAAACCAGGCCATCATGAAAACAAATTCACCGTCTGTAAAGTTGAAAAAAGAAAGCAATAGGATCAAAATTGGATTTGTACAATCAACAACTAGTACAACCAATACTTACAGTCTGAAATAGATGTAAAATCATGCTAATATCAAACCTATCATACTAATAATGAAGAACTTACATCCTGCCATGCATAGCAGGATGTTTTCAATACAATACCAGGTGAGTATGCAGGCAAAAATATCATGCAACAACTTACAGCCTGGTAATTGATAAATGAAAAGTTAACAAAAAGAGTAAAATTAAAACAAATAATGTACTGCATACTATCTGTAATGAATCCAAAATGTTTATCATCAGCATAACAATACTTCACCATATGCATGATCTGGATGTACCTGCTATAGTTGTCAGAAATGAATAGTTAGTTTGTTATTATCATTGTCCTAGTAAAATATAACTTACAGTCTGTAATAGATAAAATAAAACAACCTCAATAATTTAAATATGTTGGTTGATAATAATGGAAAGCTCACCAGCTGAATCAGGATAAATGTGAGATGAAATTATATATCAATAATGGTGATAATTTGATAATTTGAATAACATACATTCTGTAAATGAAAAGAAAACAGAAAAAAGAAATATGATTAATCATCAAGCGAGAAGCTATCAAATTATCTATCACATACATTCTGTTATGTAGAAATAGAACAAATAATGATATTATGGTTACTATTATTAGAATATTTTAAGGATGGAAAAAAAACTCACAAACTATCAATAGAGGAGATGAAGGCAAGAATAAATATCACTCAGTATCACCCTTGATAGCACATTGGACAATTGTACAACTCACTACCTGTCAGTTCCAGAGCAGAGTAAATGGCCATGGGATCATCAGTATTACCACTCTCTGGTACATTCCACAATGTACAACTCACTTCCTGTCATTTCCAGAGCAAAATAAATAGATATGGCAGCATCAGCATCACCACTCTCTGGCACATTCCACAATGCACAACTCACATTCTGTCAATTCCAGAGCAGAATGAATGAATATGGCATCATCAGCATCACTACTCTCTGGCATATTCCACAATGCACAACTCACATGCTGTCATTTCCAGAGCAGAATAAATGCACATGGCATGATCAGTATCACCAGTCTCTGGCACATTCCACAATGCACAACTCACATACTGACATTTCCAGAGCAGAATAAATGCACATGGCATCATCAGCATCACCACTCTCTGGCACATTCCACAATGCATAACTCACATACTGTCAGTTCCAGAACAGAATAGGTGGACATGGCATCATCAGCATCACCACTCTCTGGCACATTCCACAATGCACAACTCACATACTATCATTTCCAGAGCATAATGGCATCATCAGCATCACCACTCTCTGGTACATTTCACAATGCACAACTCACATACTGTCATTTCCAGGATAGAATAGATGGACATGGCATCATCAGCATCACCACTCTCTAGTACATTCTACAATGTACAACTCACTCCCTGTCATTTCAAGAGCAGAATAAATGGACATGGCATCATCAGCATTACCACTCTCTGGCACATTCCACATTTCACAATGCACAACTCACATTCTGTCATTTCCAGAGCAGAATGAATGGACATCATGATCAGCATCACTGCTCTCTGGCACATTCCATAATGCACAACTCACATACTGTCATCTCCATAGCAGAACAAATAGACATGGCATCATCAGCATCACCACTCCAACACATTCCACAATGCACAACTCACATACTATCATTTCCAGAGAAGAAGAAATGAACATAGCATGATCAACATCACCACTCTCTGGCACATTCTACAATACACAACTCACTTCCTATCATTTCCAGAGCAGAATAAATGGACATGGCATCATAAGCATCACCACTTTTTTGCCCATTCCACAATGCACAACTCACATATTGTCATTTCCAGAGTGGAATAAATATTATATGGACATGGCATCATCAGCATTACTGCTCTCTGGCACATTCCACAATGCACAACTCACTCTCTGTCATTTCCAGAGCAGAATAAATGGACATGGCATCATCAGCATCACCACTTTCTGGCAAATTCCACAATGCACAACCCACATCCTGTCATTTCCAGAGCAGAATACATGGACATGGCATCATCAGCATCACCACTCTTTGGCACATTCCACAATGTACAACCCACATCCTGTCATTTCCAGAGCAGAATAGTACATCAACATTACATCATTAGCATCGCCATCTCTGGCACATTCCACAATGCACAACTCACTTCCTGTCATTTCCAGAGCAGAGTGAATGACATCATCATCACACATTTCATTTTGTAATGCACAACTCACTTTCTGTCATTTCCAACATAGGATGTCATGATTTTAGTTAACAAGTTTCATGTATTCACAAGAATGACAACTAACCTTCTATAGTCCCATCAGTGTTATAAAAATAATTGGCAGATATTCAAATTTCATGAATGAGCTAAATTATTCATATCAAAGCTTCATCTTACCCAAAATTGTGGGAACCATCTTGCCAGATTTTTGGGATCTATGATATCCAAGCTGTGCATGGAAAGTGCAGATTGATGCAGCTTGTCAATTTCAGGTATGACACTTTTTAAATTGTACATCAGTCTTTGAAGAATATTTAATCTTTGGTACTCACTCTCGAATTGCATATTTAACACACAATGCTATATTTGTTTCTTGTGCAGTAACAAATAGCATTTGCAAAGCCTCCTCATTCAAAGCTCCAGCTGTCTTTTCCAGCAACATGTTACATCCCTCATTTGAGTTGTGCATACCTTGTAACAATGCAAATTCCATGAGCCAGTTAATGATTTTATTGGACAAGAGAATAATACCTCCAATCCGAACACTATATTTTGGTGCATAGTTCAGTTGACAGAGACGACTCCATATATAAGCATTGTCGAAAACTCCATCCATGAGTTCATATGCCTTTGCTACCTTCTCCTGAATTGGCAGCTTTCGAGCATCACCAGATAGTTCACTCATGGCGACAGCCAGCAGTGCATCAAACTTGGTGAACAACACAATAACAGGCACTGGTCAAGCTGTGAGCTCGAAAAAACCTTGCCAAAAATGAGCCCACCATTTCTCGTATCACACTCATTGAAAAACATTTCCTCGGAACGTTGGATCGCCCGATTCAATTTATCCATTGGGATACAATACCTATACAGAGTATCAATGACCACTTCTCGCAACTGATCAAGCTGGTACCAGATGGCATGGATGCGTTTCTTGAGCAATGTCGTGTTTGCACGATCAGCAACGAACTCCTTGAGTTGTTGGAATTCATGTACGGAACCGGCCTCGAAGCCCCGCGAGTCATGGAAGACGAAGTTGTCATTGCTGCGGAAAATCAACTCGTTCTCGATGTTGTGTTCCCCGCGCTAGCGTGCATTTGTAAAGATGTGCGTCGAGTCCGGGTCCCAGTATGTTACATTGTAGTGATACTCACCCCCGTGGATCCCTCGACCTCGGTCAGATCAATCTGGTTGCACGGTTCGGTTGCCCAGTCATCCATACGTATTAAAACAAGCACCCACCTTGTTACCTTTCCCATCATAGACCTCCGGATTTTCGGTAGTGTGACAGATCGCGCGGAGAATGGTCGTCTTGCCAGCGTTTGCCCGCCCAATGATAAGGATCCTGAAGCGGCCAAATTTCTCTCGAATGTTTTCAAAACCGCCAGCCTGGATTGTCTTTGAGTTCGGGTTCGAGGCCATATCTGGATTATAAGCCTGAGCGTATGTGTTGTCGAATAATTTGTGGAACGTGAGGGTGACGCTCCGAGGAAGAAACAAGTGCCACACGGTCGATCGATCCCCACCATCTACTTCCGACATCCGCTTCCGGCAGGTCCGGTGGCAATGGTCGGGAGCATGCGGAGACACATTCATCCGAAACATCCGAGTCTCGGGACCGCATGGGCATTGAACAAGCAAGGGGGCGGGATGGGTGTGCGGTTTCGAGCCTGCCGACAGTCCTCGTCAGGGGGCTACCGACCGCCGGGCGGAGTAGGTAACTTCCAAGTGTGAGACTTTCAGGGGGTCCGCGTTGCCAGATGCGATGAAGGTGTGGCTGTGTAATACTACAGCCGTCTAGTCGAGCATCCTACACAATGTATCACAACCACCGTCCCCGTCTTCCCCCTCATACCAAGTCGAACTACATAGTGGTCAGCTCATTTGTACCATGGTACTTCAAGGCCGTCTTCCATCTGTCCACGCTGCATCCCGTGGCGATCATCGCACTCGTCGTGGCTGGACCAGTCTCGGGATCATGTACCCCTGGCAGCGATGCGCATTCGATAAGCGACACTGAGAACCGCGCTACTAGTAAGTACATGTCCGGTGACCAGATTCTCAGAAACGGCACGCACGTTTGAAAATGATCGTAGTACAGCTCAGGCCTCAATATTCAATGTTGACATAGCATTAGACTAGTCACCATATTGCCGTGATCTACAGTCCTGCCAACTTGACGTGCCCATTCAAGACTACTTCTATGGCTCACTCTTGCCTGCGCATCACGCCCTGACAGCGTACGTACTAAGGGACGTATCGTATCGTGGAGCTATCCCCAAGTCGTCAACCCACCGCTCCGACAGACACCGACGAAGCGTGAGTGCTCCGTGACTCACACACAGTTATCGTTATTCCTTACACTCGATCGTATAGGAACTGCTTGCTGGCACAACCCTATGTCGATGCATCCGCGTTGGCCAACTCGATTGTTATTTGAACACGTCCACCACCTTTTCTCCGCTACATACCACTCTTCAAGATAAAGACGTCGCAGGCGAAGCACCTCATACCCACCATCGAGGAAAGAAGGGAGGATTCCTCTTATTTCGTTCTTTGACATTCGCGCGTCTTGCAGGCCGCGTCCTCTCAAATGATGTTCAACATTCACCTCCTTGCAACGATTACAGGAGGACTGACCGCCCTCCCCCCGTTTGAGCACGCGGGCGCCCACATCCTCAAACGACCCCGTTCTTGAGGTGATCAAGTTGTAGAACCTTGCGGGCGATTAGTATGTCACCGTGATGGCATGTCTGGCGCAAGCGCTCGGGAACACCCTCCCACTGACTGAAGGGTAAAACGAAAAGGGAAGGGTTGCGATTAAGCTTTTGAGAGCGAGAGAGGCGATCAACGCAAAGAATCTCGGGAGACTAGACGTGACGGTCGAGGTATGTTGGCTCATTTATGTTACGTGTTCCCCTTGTTGACGAGGCCGTGTTAAATTATGGATCTAATTCCTTTGGATGGGGACAATTTTGCAAAATCACTCTCAAAGCAGGGGATTTAGAATTCAAGGATATTCAAGACGCACTGCAACGCATTGCAAGTGCCTCTTATGATGGACTCGCTCGCGGCGGTGCACCAATCAGTCAAGGCATCTGCTGCCGCCGAGGCCACGCGACAAATGGCGAGGCACTCGTTTCACGCTCTTGGAGGGTTGTGGTCGTTGAATACCTTTTTTCAGACCCTCAAGTCGCTACGGAAGAGGCCGAGATCGTTGCATGTCGCCCGACGTGTATGTATTTGTATCTGGCAAGGCTGGACGTCGAGATTGCAACCCGTCGACCATGATGTGCAGAATGCTCGCTCGGAATCAGGGCGTTCGTACTAACATACAGAGGCTGTCAGCCCACACGGGGAATCGTTCGTGAGATGAATGGCCTCGTTGTCCAAAGACACCCAACACTCCCCCAAGTTCATCGCCGTGCGCGGAATCATAGCACGGCTGCCTCGACTGACCTTTGCGAATCATCGAGCAGGCCGATACATAAGTTAGATTCGTGTCATAGCATCTGTCACTATTATAATCTTTTCCAATACACGATCGACTCTATTGCAACTTGGCAAACATGTCCCTCGACTCTCACAACGCCGAAGGCTCCACCTCCAACGTCTTTCGCTACATCAAAAAAGAATCAGCCGTTGAATTCGTTCGGCAGCTCGTCGCTCACCGTCTCGTCTGATAATCCGGCTGCGACATCACCTTGTACAGCTTCTCGAAGTTCAGACGCGCCAAGTCGATGTTCTTGTCGCATTTGGCCACCTCAGTGGCTAGGTCTACCAAACCCTGAAAAATTCAGTTGAGCAACGACCCTCGGCGAGCAAAAAGACACGACAAGTACCTGCACCTGGAGGTACACCACCACGCTCGACGAGACGACGGCCTGCCAACAACCTCCACTTTCATGCATCCCTTGGGTTAGAGCGCTGATCGTAGGCGCTTGCGACTCAAACAACGCCTTCTTATCTGGGGTCTGGACTTGGATGTACACTAGACGAAAAACATCACGAGCCCTCAACAATCACGCTGCAAGCATCGACGCACGTTGAATGTTTGAATACAAGTTGTACGACGCCGCTAACGAACGTCCCGTTCGTACAGTCGCGAAAACGAGATCAAACCTTTGTTCTGCGCCTGCAAACTGGAACCCCGCGACCTGTCAACGAATCCGGTGGTGAGGTCGGTGTCACGTTGAGCAGGTAAAATGAAATGCCTCACAAAAGTGGGGTATCGGGATATCATGATGGAAGCCAGATCTGTTGATCGCCTAGGCAGGCGTTGCCAAAGTTCCTTGGTGACGAACGGCATGAATGGATGTAGGAGCCGAAGACCGTAATCGAGGCAGGTGTGCAGCGTCTGCTGTGCCAACGTGCGCACCTTGTGATCGGCAGAAAGGTTAGTCATCGGTTTCATTGCCTCCTGCAGTAACGGTGAACGACGAGCGTCACACAGCTCGTATAGCCAAAAGTTATACATCGCCGTAGTGACAGCCATGAAATCCGAGCTTCGAGGTATTCGGCAGCAAATTTGAGCTTGTGGTCAATTCATTGCTAGTGGGCTAGGTTCTTCGTGAGAGATTAGATCGAGTCGAGAAAATGATCGACTCTACCTTGGCCACGTCGAGAGGAACGAAATCGGATTCAAACTTGAGCCTTGCATTAAACACCTTGTTGTTCCATATCCTTCCACGCGAAGGATCTCGAAGTTGACATCGCGGCCTGCGTGCATGCATAGATCAACAACGTCTCACACCAACGACAGCGGACGTACCCCCGCCCGAGTAACCACACAACGCAAATCGAAGGCCGTCGGTCTCACACTGGGGAATACCCTTGGGAAAGTCTTCGTTCTGCCTCGCGATGGCCTTCGCGATCTCCTTCTCGTCCAAGTTCCCCTCGTTCAGTTTCTGGTGCAGATCCGGAAGCGCCAGTTCGTGGATGACGCCCAGAGGGTCGATCACTTTGCACAGACTCTTACTCGTCTTGCGTCCGTGAGCGTCGCGGATCATAGCTTGGCAGAGCACCTCGCCAAATGGAACCTTGCCAGTGAGATAGATGCCCAGCAACACGCCCAGCAACACCATGCGGGCGGCCGAGAAGAATAGAATGTCTCAGTCTCTAAAACACACGAAGGGTGTATCGTTTGAGATCAGAGATCTGTAGAACGGATCAGAGTCATGGCTTGGAAAACGAAAGATACTTACCTTGTCAGGCCAGCCCACGATGGAGAACGGCCACAAGGCAGAGGAAAACCACGTATTGAACACATCCTCATCTTGCTCGAGGACGAATTTCTTGCCATCGTTCAACTGAACATGACATTAGGATGTCGCAAACCGAGTAAATCCCAAACGCACGTCGTTCTCCGCGGCCTCTATGCGTACAAAATACGCAGGACAACGGTGGCCCCACCACACTTGACGCGAGACGAAAAAATTGATCTTGAGTCGCGCTGGGGCAATCTTGAGCTCCCGAGCAGAAGTTCGCTAGGACGAGCGTTAGAAACCATGCCGTTCAAAAGTAAGGTTCTACGATACCTTGATCGATGATCATTAGGATCGTGCCCGGGCGTGATCTTGACCGCAACCGTCCCAAATTCCTTGTCGACCGTCTGTCCACGAACGAATGCGTTGCATATTTTCCGTGAAGGTACTAGCGCGCGAGTTGAGGCCAGATGGAAGGTGAATACGCAGGTGAGGGATCGTACCTTGTAAAGATCGTCCTCGGGATGGACGGCGATGGCGAAATCACCCAACATCGTCTCTGGGCGTGTCGTTGCGACGATAATATGTTCAGATGATCTATAGGGGAGAGAGAAAACATGCTACAAGCTGGCATCGTACCAGAGCCCTCGATAGGGTACACAAACGATGTGAGCACACTGAACGAGAACTTTTCCTTTGGGTCTTAGCCTGGAATGTTGAGCATTGTTCTACGGTCTAATTTTTTTTGTTCCACCTGGAGGACGTTAGACAAGAATGAAAATGCAGATGTTCACGCGGAACCGCACCTCCAAGTTCAACACCGGTTGACCAAACGATTATCACGGTACAGAACGCCCCCTTCGTGCAGTCGACAGGAGTTTTCGATGACGGCTTTCGACACCGTCTGAACTGCGTGTAAGCAAGTAAGCAAAGAGGGACGACAACGATATAGCCCGCTTACCGGGTTCATCGTGAACGCGACGCGATCCCAATTATAACTGGCTCCTAGACGTCGAAGCTGATTCGTAATGCGTGACTGGTAGCAGGG
Source organism: Leccinum incarnatum (assembly GCA_038091095.1). Taxonomy (NCBI): domain Eukaryota; kingdom Fungi; phylum Basidiomycota; class Agaricomycetes; order Boletales; family Boletaceae; genus Leccinum; species Leccinum incarnatum. The sequence continues at coordinate 9,667 of JBBPNG010000345.1, forward strand.
AGATGTCTATCTCTGTTTCAGAAAAAAAAGTAAAAGACGCACTCGGGGGGGTTTTTTTTTTTTTTTTTTTTTCCAATCCATGACCTTTTCCAACATGATTCCCTGCCGAGATCGTGACGCGTCTTGCTCTCCTGCTTGAATAGACGATATTCCACGACCGACTGCGTTGATATACCTGCGTGATCGAACCCCGAAACGAATAGCGTTGTTTTTTTTCCAAACCCGTCCTGGATGGCGACGGTGAGCCGTGAGCGATGTGCAAACTTCTGACAGTGACGTTGGGCGGGGGGAGCGGGATGACAAAGGTGTCTTGTGGTCAAGGGTTTGAAGCTTCGCGTTGCTTGGAGGTTGTGTGTGTGGCTGTGTAACATGTACTCGATCGCACATCCACATCAAGTTAGGCAAGTAACCAGGTTGACGCGCCCACGTCGTCAAGTATGCCTATACAACCTATCAGCGCCGTCACCTCCATCGGTGGTAGATCCGAGTCTCGCAGTCCCACGACGCCTGCTCCAAGAGCACACGCCTTGCTGCCCTCCTTGGGCTACCCAAGGTGCCTAGTACTACCCGCGCCGGTCTCCTGTAAGTTGCCATCTCTTTACCATCACCCCTTCACTCATGTGTTCCAGCTTTTGAGAGATGTCTTCCACCTCTCCCAAGCCCAGATCAAGATCCTCTATGGCTTTCTCGATGATTTGTTCAACCCCTTCACCCTTTGCGCACCCATCCCCTCTTCACTCTGTGCTGGCAGCGACTCTCCATATGCTGGCTACCTCCCCCTCCTCTCCCGTGCCCTCCTCCCCCTCCTATCTCAGCTCTCCCAGGTCTACAGCACCATCAGAGTGAGCACCCTCCTCGACCTCGTCAGGGCCTTGACAACTTTGGCCCCGAACAAGTCAAACCCTACGTCATGAGCTGCACATGTTGCGGCCAAATCCGCATCCGTGTAGACCATGCCACAGAGACCATCTCCTTTATCAATGAGCCCTTTTCCCAATCTGAAGTCTGCTGTCTCTGGCCTGAGTTCCTCACCCTATGACACCACCACGTCCAGCCGTCCTTGGCCGAGCTTGTGTGTACCAGCTTGAGTACATACCCTTGCAACAGAGCTCTACATTTCTATGTGCGTGATCTACCCAAGGCCAATGCTCCCCCGATGAACAAGTTGCACGCCAGTCCACGCAGTCCACCAAGCTTGTTGCTGCAGCCAACGCCAAACTGTTAATGCAGCTAAAACTGGCTAGACTGGGAATTGAACCCAGGTCTTCCCACTAGTACTGGGATGCCTAACCACTAGGCTATCTGGCTGTTCCCTTATTGTCTAGGTGTGGATTCACATTCCAACATGAACACTGTGCCCTCTCTCTGTGCAAAGCACTCATTGCATGCAGAGAATTCCTCTCCGAGTTGAACGTACGCAAAGAAAAAGAGGGGGCGTCCTGCCGCGCGGAGTTCAGGTGCGCCAAGAAGATGATCAAGGAGCAAAAAGAACAGGAAGATGGGTGTTGATCATGGTGTGTCCTGGTCCTTTGTTGTTCCCTCTATCATTGATACCTTGTCTAGGACATGGAGGACGTGAGCAAGGACATATCAAAGTTGAGCAGCTGGAAAAGGAGTAAAAAAGACATGAACGTGCTTCGTGGATTGACCACATTGAGCGGGCGTACCGCAGAGAAGAGCGCCCGCTGCTCGTGCAAGTCCATGGCGGCCGCAAGACCTTTCACACTCTGCAGAAAGCACAAGTAGAGAACAACCTGGAGGCGCGCGTGGCGACCAAGAAGCAGTTGAGCCCAATACAGCACACCAGGGGACGTTGTTGGCTGTGTGCAAGGAGACTCGGAGACAAGGTACAGTGGTGGAGAACAAGATGGAGGGAGAGGAGGAGAGGAGGAGGGCTGCACATGCGGAGAAGTGAGTGTTTCTTGGTTGATGTCGGTGTGTGTAGTGGGACTGACCCCAGATTACAGAACAACATGCGGCAGAAGTGGCCAAGGCGGTGAAAAAAAACAGCAAGAGGAGGAGTGGTTGGTGGAGCAGTGTCGACAACGCCACATCGAGCGAGCTGCTGCACTTGAAGAAGTGCACAAGAAGGCTCAGTGGAAGCAAGAGGCAGAGGAATATTTAAAGATGTGTGCACACTCTGCCAAGATGGGTCCTGAGCTTCCACATGTCGAGGGGTGGTGGTCGTGTACTGCCGGTGGTGCTTTTACCCCCCACGACCGCTTCGGCTATGGTGGGCATGATGACTGGCGGCCTCTGTCCATGTTTGCAGAGTCGCCTATCAGTGCAACTGCAACATTTGCAGGGTCCACTGAGGATCACAGGCGGCACGTGGCGTCAACGTATGGCTGAGAAGGAGCATGGAGTGGACGCCTGGGTCACCCATTGCCGAAGCAGGAGAGATGCAGACGGGGTCGTGACAATTCCAGAGAAAAAGGTGTGGAGACCATGGCGGTTCAAGTTCCAGAATTATGAGGTCGAGGTGACTTTTGGTTGGGGTCAAGAATTTCTGTTCTCTTCATTCCATTGCACCATACAGTCATGTGCATGTTTGTTCTTTTCCTTTTCCTTTTTCTAATACCTCTTTACTTAGCCCCTATGACCCATCTTCATCATTCCCAAAACATACCATGGTTTCACTGTATCCATCAAGGCTGTAGTGTACTATGATAGGTACTATAAATGTTTTACCTGTTTTGGTCTGTTAGAGTTGGACCACAATGTGACTTAAGATTTTGGAATATGACAGTGTTTCCAGCACTTCTATTGATGGCCTCTGATTTCCAATCCCCAGAAATAATAACAATATATTTGCTGCAGTCTGCTCAAAATTGAATTGTGGACTACCTCAAGTTATGAAGTAAACAATGTTTTTGCCCCACATTTCCTCCCAAAAGTTTCATTCATGAACTAACATGCATGGATGCAACATGACTGAGTACATTTCCATAGATTCTTGGCTGTTTCAACTATTTTTCTTTGCTGTTTGCATCTACTTCTTCAAACAACTTGATGTTCTGAGTCACTGACTCTTTCCATGGCATAAAGACTTGAGTTCATTCAATTGCTGAGAATACAGGGTTATTGAATGAAAAATGAAAAAAAAAGTTTAACCCACTCATCCGATTCTGAAGAATGACATTCAAGATCATCTCTACCTTTTCTTCTTTGGATGCTTTGCCATACTTGTCAAAGATTTCCTTCATAGCTAATTTCACCTTGGTGGGTATGTCTGATGCCTTGTACTTTCGATCAGCAGACAAAACTGGTTGAGCATCCTTTTGCTGGAAAAGATGGTAAGAATGCTCCAGGATGAGCAGTATATCTACCAAGTATTGAAATAATTCATTTTGTTTTGTTAGTTTCAAAAGAAATTTAAAGATAAACTATATATATACCAATAGTGGTTAGAAGGATCTGCTTCCATGTACCCATATTCATCTATGATTTTCAGTTGAATTGTGATTTTTAAAAATGAATTGGTGAGGAATTCACAATACTGTTAGGCTTCAGAATGGAAGATTGATTGGTATGCAAATGTTCAACCTGAATAACAAAATGTTATGACAATGAATACACCTAATTAATTCACATACTGTTTCATCGTGGATAATCTGACAATAACAAATTGAATTCATCAAACCAAGACATCATGAAAACAAATTCACCATCTGTAAGGTAAAAACAAGACAGATGGGATCAAAATTGAATTTGGACAATCAGCGATCTGTACAACCAATGCTTACGGTCTGAAATTGATATCAAATAATATTAATACCAATATATTCTCACTAGTTCTGAAGAACTTACATCCTGCCATTTATGACATGATGTTTCCAATACACAATGAGTAAAATGTATGCTGCCAAAACATATTAACTTACAACCTGGAAATTAATAAGTGAAAAGTCCACAAAAAGAAGCAAGGTTAAGATAAACAATATACTGCATACCATCTATAATGAATCCAAAATGTTGATCATCAGCATAATGATACTTCAGCAAATTGCATGTATAAATATACCTTCTATAGTTTTCAAAAATGAATAGTTGGTATGTGATTATCACTGTCCTAGGAAACATAACTTACAGTCTGTAATAAATAAAATAAAAAGAAGCTCAATGTTGTGAATATGTTAGTTGATAATAATAGAAAGTTCACCAGCTGAATAAAACAAAATATATATCAATAATGGTGATACATCAATAGTATGAAACAATATACATTCTGTAAATAAAAAGAAAACAGGACAAAGAAATATGAACAATCAGTATGTGAAAAGAGATCAAAATATCTGTTACATTACTTTCTATTGTATAAAAATAAATTTTTTTGGGATATTATGATTACTATGATTGAAAGTATCATAAGAATGGAGAACTCACAAACTATCAATAAGAGAGCAGATCAAGACATGAATGAATATCACATGCTTAGTATCATCTTTTTTTTTTAGCAAATTAGACAATAGACAACTGACATTCTGTCAATTATAGAGCAGAATGAATGGACATGGCATCATCAGCATCACTAGGCACAATGCACAACATTGTGCACAACTCACTCCCTGTCATTTCCAGAGCAGAATGAATGGGTGTGGCATCATCAGTATAGGCACATTGAACATTGCACACAACTCACTCCCTGTCATTTCCCGAGTAGAATGAATGTGAAGGCAACCTAGATCCAACAAGGACTATGGCACCTCAACAATAACGAAGACACTGGGAGGGGACTGTATAGGATGGAGGGAATCCAACCAGAACAAGACTGGCTTGTTCGGTTGCTGCATTCAAGTATTTATACTACTTACATGTGCGCACAGACCAGCTTAGGGCCGGTCTGGATAAGCTATGCTAACTGATATGGTAAGTGTTCAACGGGTGCTACCAGGATAAGTCATGTGACCTAAGGCTGTGCAGGTCACGTGACTTGAAAAAGTAAAAAGTGAGAAACGAAAGATGAAGTATAATAGTGGTCACGTGATGCTGACTAAGCCAGTCACGTGACTTGGAAAAGTGGAAAATGAAGAGGTTTGTAACAGAATGGACATGGCACATCATCAGCATCACTGCTCTCTAGCATATTGTGCAATGAACAACTCACTCCCTGTCATTTCCAGAGCAGAATAAATGGACATGTCATCATCACCATTCTCTGGCACATTCCACAATGCACAACTCACAGGCTGTCATTTCCACAGCAGAATAAATGGACAATGTTGGCCTGATCAGCATCACCACTCTTGGGCACATTCCACAATGCACAACTCACTCTCTGTAATTTCCAGAACAAGATAAATGGACATGGAATCATCAACATCACCATTGTCTGGAACATTCCACAAATTGTGCACAACTCACTCTCTGTGATTTCCAGAGCAGAAAAAATGAACATGGCAGCATCAGCATCACTGCTCTCTGGCACATTCCACAATACACAACTCACTCTCTGTGATTTCCAGAGCATAATAAATGGACATGGCATCATCAGCATTACTGCTCTCTGTCACATTTCACACAAGCAGCAGCAAAACTTACTCCCTGTGATTTGCAGAGTGGAATAAATGGTCATGACATAATCAGCTTCATTACTCTCTAGCACATTCCACAATGCACAACTCACTCCCTGTCATTTCCAGAGCAGAATAAATGGACATGGTATCATTAGCATCATGGCTCTCTGGCACATTGCACAACATAACACACCCACTGTCATTTCCACAAAATCAATAGACATGATATCATTGTCAGCATTACCATGCTCTGGCACATTCCACAATGCACAACTCACTTCCTGTCATTTCCAGAGCAAAATAAATGGACATGGCATCATCAGCAACATCACTTTCTAATGCATTCCAAATGTACAACTCACTCCCTGTCATGTCCAGAGTGGAAAAAATGGACATGGCATGATCAGCATCAGCACTCTCTGGCACATTCCACAGTGCACAACTCACTTCCTATCAGTTCCAGAGCAGAATAAATAGACATGGGCATGATCAGCATCAGCACTCTGTGGTGCATTCCACAATGTACAACTCACTTCCTGTCATTTCCAGAGCAGAATAAATTGAGATGGCATTATCAGCATCAGCATTTTCAGGCCAGATTCTGCAATGCCACACAACTTACATACTATGATTTCCAGAGCAGAATAAATGGATGTGACATCATCAGCATCAACACACACATTGTACCATGCACAGCTCACATACTGTCATTTGCAGAGTAGAATAAATGGACATGGCATCATCAGCATCACCACTCTCTGGAACATTGTACAATGCAAAACCCACTTCCTGTCAATTCCAGAGCAGAATAGATGGACATGGCATCATCAGTATCACCACTCTCAGGCCATATTCCACAATGCCACACAACTCACATACTGTCATTTCCAGAGCAGAATAAATGGACATAGCATCATCAGCATCACTACTCTCTGGCATATTCCACAATGTACAACTCACATACTGTCATTCACAGAGCAGAATGAATTGACATGGCATCATCAGCATCACCACTCACCCACTGTCATTTCCAGAGAAGAATAAATAGATATAGCATCATCAGCACCAAAATTACTCCCTGGCACATTCCACAATGCACAACTCACTGTCTGTCATTTCCAGAGCAGAATGGAAAATGAATGGACATGGCATCATTAGCATCAGTCTGGCACATCACAATGCACAACTCACTCCCTGTCATTTCCAGAGCAGAATAGATGGATAATATTGGCATCATCAGCATCACCACTCTCTGGCACATTCCACAATGCACAACTCACCCACTGCCATCCCAGAGCAGAATAAATGGACATGGCATCATCAGCATCACCACTCTCTCACATATTCCACATTGTACAACTCACTCCCTGTCATTTCCAAAGCAGAATGAATATACATGGCATCATCAGCATCACCACTCTCTGGCACACTCCACAATGCACAACTCACATACTATCATTTCCAGAACATAATCAATGGACATGGCATCATCAGAATTACCACTTCTTCACACATTCCACAGTGCACAACTCACTCTCTGTGATTTCCAGAGCAGAATAATGGACATGGCATCATCAGCATCACCACTCTCTGATACATTCCACATCGCACAACTCACTCCCTGTCATTTCCAATGCAGAATAAATGGATATGACTACTCTCTGCAATGTTTGACAATACACCACTCACCCACTGTCATTTCCAGAGAAGAATAAATGAACATGGCATGGCATCATCATCAGTATCACCACTCTCTGGCATATTCCACAATGCACAACTCACTGTCTGTCATTTCCAGAGCAGAATAAATATACATGGTATCATCAGCATCACTACTTTTTGCCATATTCTGCAATGTACAACTCACTCCCTGTCATTTCCAGAGCAGAATAATGGACATGGCATCATCAGCATCACCACTCACTGCCACATTCCACAATGCACAACTCACTCCCTGTCATTTCCAAAGCAAAATAAATGGACATGGCATGATTCATCAGCATCACTACTGTTTTCCACATCACAATGCACAACTCACTCCCTGTTATTTCTCCAGAGGAGGATCAATGGACATGGCATCATCAGTATCCCCACTCTCTGGCATATTCTACAATGCACCACTCACATCCTGTCATTTCCAGAGCAGAATAAATGGACATGGCATCATCAGCATCACTACTCTGCACATTTCAGTGGCAATGAACTTACTTTCTGTCATTTCCAGAGTATAATGAAGTGATATAATCTAAATCAATGTTTACACATTTGCTGCAATGACAACTCACATGCTATAATCCCATCAGCACAACAAAAATTATTAGCACATATTCAATTTTTATGCATGAGCTAATTCATATGAAAGCCTCAATCTTACCCAAAAGTGTGGAAACCATCTTGCCAGGTCTTTGGGATTTATAATATCTAAACTGTGTATAGGAAATGTAGATTGATGCAGCTTGTCAATGATACTTTTTAAAATTATACCATTAGCCTTTGAAAAATATTCAACTTTTGGTACTCACTCTTGAACTGCATATCTAACACACAATGCTATGTTTGTTTCTTGGGCAGTAACAAATAGCATTTGCAAAGCCTCCTCATTCAAAGCTCCAGCTGTCTTTTCCAGCAACATATTGCATCCCTGATTTGAGTTGTGCATCCCTTGCAACAATGCAAATTTGGTGAGCTGAATGATTTTATTGGAAATAAGAATAATACCTCCAATCTGAACACTATACTTTGGTGCATAGTTCAGTTCAGAAAGACGACCCCATATATCAGCATTGTTGAAAATTCCATCCGTGAGCTCATGTGCCTTTGCTACCTTCTCCTGTATTGGCAGCTTTCGAGTATCACCAGATAGTTCACTCATGGCTACAGGCAGCAATGCGTCGAACTTGGTGAACAACACAATAACAGGCACTGGCCAAGCTGTGAGCTCGAAAAAATCTTGCAAAAGATGAGCCCACCATTTTTTGTATCACACTCATTGAAAAACATTTCCTCGGAGCGTTGGATCGCCCGATTCAATTTATCCATTGGGATACAGTACCTACACAGAAGTAATAACAGTCAATGATTACTGCTTTTCGCACAGTTCAAGCTATTACCAGATAGCATGAATACGTTTCTTGAGCAATGTTGTGTTTGCACGATCAGCAATCAACTCCTTGAGTTGTTGGAATTCATGTGCAGAACCAGCCTCGAAGCCCCGCGAGTCATGGAAGACGAAGTTGTCATTGCTCCTGAAAATCAATTCGTTCTCGATGTCGTGTTCCCCGCGCTAGCGTGCATTTGTAAAGATGCGCGTCGAGTCCGCTGGAGTCCAGTATGTCGTGACACTCACCCCCCTGGATCCCTCGACCTCGGTCAGATCAATCTAGTTGCACGGTTCGGTGGGCCAGTCATCCATATGTATTAAACCGAGCTCGTACCTTGTCACCATTTCCATCATAGACCTCCGGGTTTTCGGTAGTGTTACAGATCGCGCGGAGAATAGTCGTCTTGCCAGCGTTCGCCCGTCCAATGATAAGGATCCTCAAGCGGCCAAATTTCTCTCGGATGTTTTCAAAACCGCCAGTCTGGTTTGTCTCTGAGTTCAAGTTCAAGTCCATATCTAGATTCTAAGCCTGAGCGTGTGTATTGTCGAATAATTTGTGGAACGTGAGGGTGAGGGAGGAAGAAACAAGTGCCACACGTCGATCCGATCCCCATCTACTTCCGACATCCGCACCTGGCAGGTCCGGTGGCAATGGTCGGGAGCATTGCCAGACACATTCGTCCGAAACATCCGAGTCTCGGGACGGCATAGGCATTCAAGTTGAATGATCAAGGGGGCGGGATGGGTGTGCGGTTTTGACCCTGCTGAAAGTCCTCGTCAGCTCTAGTTGGCCCTATCCCTACAATACCACAACCACCATCCCCCTCTCCCACCGAGTTGAACTATGGCCAGCTCATTTGTACCGTGGTACTCCCAGGCCGTCTACTTTATGCACACATTCGAGATTACTTCGATGGCTCACTCTTTGCCTGCGCATCGCGCCCTGACAGCGGACGTGCCAAGGGACGTACCGTATCGTTGGAGTCCATCTCCGAGTCGTCAACCCACTGCGCCGACAGACACCAACAAAGCGGCGGCGTGAGTGTGGCGTGACTCACACACAGTTATCGTTGTTCCTTACGCGCTCGCATAGGAAGTGCTTGCTGGCACAAGCCCATGTCGATATCCGCGTTGGCCAACTCGATTTCGCATTTGAACATGTCCGCTACCTTTTCTCCGCTACAACCTTTTCAAGATACGGACGTCACAGGCTATCTCCGCCATGCACACGAACGACACCGCATACTGTATCCACCATCGAGGGAAGAAGGGAGGAGCAAGAAGAATTGGGATGCAAAAAAGAAATGCCTGTTTGAAGAACTTGGCAGTCGCGCCAGCAGCGACAACAAGGCGATGACTGAGATGAAGAAAGCCATGCAAGGGGAAGTTCGCGGTGCGTGATGGGCTAGTTTTGGTGTCTCGGTTTCTCAGATCTCTGGCCCACAGGCAAGCACTGGTCCCAGCCTTACGCTGCAGATGCGAAGCAAGATGATGGCGTGCGACCGTGCAAACGGCGAGCTGAATGCAGCGAGGTTACGAGGAACATTGTGTCCAATCATTCATCTCATCATCCAGGCAGCCGCGAGTCTCAACGCAAACGTAAGTCAAGGATATATGTTCCGCTTATTTCGTCCTTTGACATGCGCGCGTCTTGCAGGCCGCTTCCTCTCAAATGATGTTCAACATTCACCTCCTTACAACGATCACCGGAGAACTGCCCGCCCTCCCCCCAGTCGAGCGCCACATCAAGTCTAGGATCGAGTCACCCGAGAGGCGGTATGTTGGAAAATTTTGTGTTTAACACGCCCAACATCTCATTGTCGGTAAACAGTGTTGACTCAAAACTACAAAGAGGCTATCCGCAGAGCGTTTATAATGCACACATGTTGCACTCTGCTTCAGCTGATCCATTCAAGCTTGCTCTTTACGAGCACATGGGTCGTTTAGAGAGGCGCACGTTCCCTCAGGTCACGACAACAGCGGAGGATTGGCTGTGGTTCCAGCTCGGCATGGTTAGATATTTTATTTCAGTTCTGATGTATCACAGATCCAGCTGACGCAAATTCGGTTGACGAGGATGAAGGGGATCTACGCGCGGACTGACTCAAGTCTTGTTGAGCTACGGCGAACGTCACTTTGATGCAGTCAGTCAAGGCGAGATTCTAGGCTAGTATTAGGGTTCGCCATTCACAGAATCACGTGGCATTATTAATGACTGACTCCTTTCTTCGAAGGCTATGGCTGCACCATGGCAGCATCCGGGAACTGAATTTGAGGCAGTTCATCTTGTTATTGCATTGGCCTACCATGGCCTGACGCGTGTTCCTTCTCGCGCAGACATGTCTGAACCCGGCCCTCGTATGTCCTTCCCTTTTTTGAGCATTCAATAGTCTTGTAAAACCTCGCCTACAGTCACATTATCGCCTCTCGGTTCGTCAGCCCTCAGCCTCGCCACACTAATCTAGTGCTACGTTCGCCAGTTCGTAAAGATGAACGCAAAATAGGCATCCCAATATGTTTACTGCCTTTTCTTATCCGCAGACCAAGGCAACGGCGTCAGAAAAGAAAACCTGGAGCATGCCTGGGAGCTCGTGCGGCGGATCATCGTGTTGGCACACTTGGGACCAGCATGGGAACAGCTTGTTGGTGGTTTTAGATACGACGGCACGAAATTCGTCAGTCCACTCTTTGTCGGCGTCCTAGGGTTCCAATTTTTTTCTAACTTTTTTATACATACAGAGATACTGGCGTTATCGGACAGGGTGCTGCATCTCAAAAACGCGACTCACTATAACGAGCAAATCCTCATTCGTGCTGCGCGCGAGTCAGAGGCCAACGACTCCATTCCTGAGGTGATCGCGATCGAGTTGTACAACCTTGCGGGCGATTATGCCACATGCATGTCAAGCGCAAGCGGTCGGGAACACCTCTCACTAACTGAAGGGAGAAACGAAAAGGGAAGGGTTTTCATTGAGCTTTTGAGTGAGAGAGGCAATCAACGCAAAGAATCCTGGGAGGACAGACGTGACGCTTGAGGTATGTTGGCTCCTTATGTTCTGTGTTTTCCTTGTTGATGAGATCGCGTTAGATTTATGGATCTCATCCCTTTGGATGGGGACGTGGTTTTTGAAAAATCACTCGCAAAGCAGAGGATTCAGAATCTAGGCTTGAAATTCAAGGATATTCAAGCACACTGCAGCACAACTTGCAAGTCTTGTGATGGACTGGCTTGCGACGGTGCTCCAATCAATCAAGGCATGTGCTGCCGCCGAAGCCACGCGACAAATGGTGAGCCACTCGTTTCGTGCTCTTGGAGGGTTGGGTCGTCTGAATACCTTTTTTCAGACTCAACTCCCTACGGAAGACATCGAGATCGGTGATGATATTTACGGGAATACTGAAATATTGTATGTCGCCCGACATGTATTGGTATCTGGCAAGGCTGGACGTCGATATTGCATTGTAGACGTGTAGTATCGCTACTTACCATTGGGGAAGAAACCGTGGCGAACCTGATATGCATCGTGCTAATGACATGCAATGTTGTTTACTGTAAAATAATGCCTCATCGCTGGGTTGATACTAGATCCTCCTCGACTTCTGCGTCTGTTTTCGATCCGTTCTCCTCGGTCGCTTCTGTTGTTATGTTTTCCGCCCATCTAGCTATGGATTAAACCAAGTGAAGTCAGGACACGAATCTGGCACAGGGACTCACAAGATACTCTGCGGTCCAATATCCGTTCCAGTACTTCATCGTGGTTCACCATTGTGGTCGATGGAGGCGGGACGAAGGATGGGTTGTTTGTGGAGGGGTTGGTCGTCGTCGTCGCTGTGTTGGACGTGATGTCGAGGGAGTCAGGGACGTAACTGTGGAAGTCGAGCGGGGTGGTATCCGGTTCGGGATCGCCCTCTTGGTCTTTGTGACATTTAAACGGATTTCACGGGTGGTTTTGGATCGCTGGGACCGGGTTGGGGAATGGGTCCCGTGTAGGGCTGGTTGTACCACCTGGAGGGAAGACGTGCGTTGGCTGATCAGGACGGGGAGAAGCGCAACTTGGTATAAACGTTACAGTTACGGTATGCGCAGGGGAGACTTTTGATGGGCTCTGATTTCCAGGGTTTTGACGTACCGTGGTAGGCCTAAAGAGGTTGTGATGACCGACGCAACCTGGGTGAGAGAGACGGGACAGAGACGTACATATCTTCCACGAGCTGAGAACAAGTGTTGATGCATTGCGTTCCTAATTCGACAAGGAGGCGACCTGTAGATAATGGTGATACCGTACTCCTACTTATGTGTTGCCATAGAAAGAAACCAATCATCTGGCAATGACGCAAGTTCACCTTGGTCTGGCGCTACTAACAAACTCCCTATCAACATTAATTGCGGTGCTTCGTGGGTTTCGGACCGTTAAACGAGACGCCTCACAAAAGTGGGGTATCGGGATATCATAATGCATGCCAGATCCATCGATCGCCTGGGCAGGCGTTGCCACAATGTCTCAGTGACGAACGGCATGAATGGATGGAGCCGAAGACCGTAATCGAGGCAGGTGTGCAGCGTCCGCTGTGCCGACGTGCGCAAGGTCCTTGGGCCGCACAACGGTCCGTCATGGATTTCATTGCCTTCTGCAGTCACAACAAACGACGAGTGCGCATCGCAGAGAGGATATATGTACAATGTATACGTCACAGTTCTTACAGCCAAAAATTATATACCGCGGCAGTGGCGGCTATGGAGCTTCGAGGTGTTTTTTGGTCTCGCCGGCAGCAAATTTGAGCTTGTGGAGGATCCACTGCTCAACGGGAGTGGGCTAGGTTCTTTGTGAAAAATTAGATCGAGTCGAGAAATTGATGGACTAACTTGTCCACGTCGAGAGGAACGAAATCGGATTCAAACTTGAGCATCGCAAACTTGGTCGCGTAACACCTTGTTGCAAAACTTTCTATATCCTTCCACGCAAAGAATCTCGATGTTGATATCGGGGCCTGTATGCATGCATAGATCAACAACATCTCCAACCAGCAACAACAGCGGACGTACCCCCGCCTGAGCCAGCCCACAACGCAAACCGAAGGCCGTCTGTCCCACAGAATACCCTTGGGAAAGTCCTTCTGCCCCGCGATGGCATTCGCGATCGGTGCAGATCTGGAAGCGCTAGCCCGTGGATGCCGTCCAGAGGGTCGATCCCTTTTCCCAGACTCTTACTCATCTTGCGTTCGTGAGTGTCGCGGATCATAGCGTGGCAGAGCAGTTCGCCAAACGGAACTTTGCCTGTGAGATATATGCCCAGCAACACCATGCGGGCGACCCAGAAGAATAGAATGTACTTCTCCTTTGGGTCATAGCCTGGGTTGTTGAGCATTGTCCTAGCGTCTGACTGTTTTTGATCCACCTAGAAGACGTTGAACAAGAAGGCAGATGCAGATGTTCGGAATCGCACCTCGAAGTTCGACAGTGTAGTATTCAGCCTCACACAGTCAATTGACCAAACGATTATCATGGTCCAGAACGCCCCTTCGTGCAACCGACAAAAGTTTTCGGTGACAGCTTTTGACAGCGACTGAACTGCGTATAAGCAAAGAGGGATAACAAAACATCGCAGCATGCTTACCGTGTTCATCGTGAACGCGACGCGATCCCAATCAGAACTGGCTTCTAGACGTCGAAGCTGATTCGTAAATGCGTGACTGGTAGCTGGGAGATGACCATCTCCGTCTCAGAAAAAGTAAAAAAAAAACGCACTCGTGTCCAACATGCGTCCCTGCCGAGATCGTGACGCGTCTTGCCTTCGGCGCCTGCTTGAACAGTCGACGTTCCACGAACAACTGCGTCGATATACCCGCATGATCGAAACCTAGCGTCGTTTTCCCAATATGCGATTCCTGCAGCGTGTGTGAGCACGACACAGGCGTAAAGGAAAGTAGAAACTCACCGACGTATTAACTCATCCTGGGATGGCGATGGTGAGCGCGTGACCGATGTGCAAACTTCCGGTGACGTTGTGCTGGGGGAGCGATACGACAAAGGTTCCTGCGGACTTGGCCGAGTCATCCTGAGCGGTCTGGGGCTTGAAGAAACCCTCGAATTCCCACCAGTCGTACCACGCACGCAGCCTCGACGGCTGTGGGTTGTACCCCGCCGCCATCGGCAGGGACATGTCTGGAGTGCGTGAGCGCGCAAGCGGCGAGGTGGGAGAGCGATAGACCTTTCTTGTCTCCCTTGGGCGAAGTGGCTCCTCTACCTTTTTCTCCTTGGCCTTTTTCTCGCCCGGGTTGGACGCGGGGATCTGGTTGAGCTTCGCCGCGAGTTTTGCCTCTTTCTTGGCTGGATAACGAACGTCAGTCGAGAAATGGCACACGAAAATACGACTCGCCGTTGTTTTTTGACTAGGAGTTATTGATCGGTGTGTGTGGCCGTGTAATACTCGATCACACTTCCGCTTCTGTCTCACCCACCACCAGGCCCACACCATCAACCTATCGGCGTCTGCGGTAGTCAGTGCACTCGCAGTCCCAGCTGCAGTCCTGTAAGTCCCCGTCTCTCCATTAACACTCCACAGCTTTTGAGAGATGGTCCTCCGCCTCTCCCCGACCCCGATCAAGATACTCTACGGATTCGTTCGATCCCTCACTCTGTACCAACGACTCTCCATATGCTGGCTACCTCCCCCTCCTCTCCCGTGCCCTCCTCTCCCACCTCCTCAACCTCGTCAAGCCCCTCGACGACTTTGGCCCCGAACAAGTCGAAGCCTACGTCATGGGCTGCACACGTCGCGGCTAACTCCGCATACGTGTAGACATCGCAACAGAGCCCATCTCCTTTATCGACAAGCCCTTTTCCCACTCTGGCAAGTCCGCCGTCTCCGGTCCGAGCAGCCCCTCGCTCTACGACAAAACTACTGTCCAGCTGTCCTCGGCCGAGCTCCTGCGTACCCGCTTGAGCACCCTTGTAACGGCGCTCCACAACACTGCGCGCGTGATCAACCGCTCCCCCGATGAAGAAGTTGTGCGCCAGTCCGCTGAACTTGTCAACGAGGCCAGAACCGAACGGCGCGCCCTCTCTCTGCACAAAACGCTCGTCGCACGCCGCAGGGAGCTCCTCTCGGAGCTGAGCGTTCGCAAAGAAACAGAGGAGGCATCCTGCCACGCGGAGCTCTCATACGCTAAGAAGCTGATTGACCACGCGAAACAGGAGATCGAATCGATCAGGTTGATAGAGACCAAGAGGCTCGCGGAGGACTTGATGAAGCGCGGCGAGCTCAAGGTGTCGATCGCGGTGCGTCCTGGTCCTTTGTCGTTCCCTCTTTCATTGATATCTTATTTAGGACATGGACTGGAGCAAGGATAGATCAAAGTCGAGCAGCAGCTGGAAAAGGAGGAAAAAGGACGTGAACGTGCCTCACGGATCGACCACATCGAGCTGGTGTACCGCAAAGAAGAGCACCCGCTGCTCGCGCAAGGCTATGCCGGCCGCGAGACCTTTGACACACTGCAAAAAGCGCAAGTAGACACGCCACCAGGCTGCGGGG
This sequence comes from Leccinum incarnatum, assembly GCA_038091095.1. Lineage (NCBI taxonomy): Eukaryota > Fungi > Basidiomycota > Agaricomycetes > Boletales > Boletaceae > Leccinum > Leccinum incarnatum. Next base: position 25,815 of record JBBPNG010000345.1, read on the forward strand.
ACCAAGAAGCGGTTGAACAGAATGCAGGGCAACTATAGAGCGCACCAGGGGGCGCTGTTGGCTGCATGCAAGGAGGAGTATGAAAGACAGCGTACGGTGGCAGAGAAGAAGGAAGAGGAAGAGAAGGAGGGGAGGTGGGCTGCGCATGCGGAGAAG
>JBBPNG010000346.1:0-25868 GCA_038091095.1 Leccinum incarnatum
TCCGATCTTGATGACGTGCGTGTGTGTGGAGGGGTAAGGCGGGAGGGCGAGGACGGGCATGTGTGCCTGCATGCATGCATGCACATTGGGAACGAGGGTGGCAATGAGAAAGGGTGTGTGCATTGCATGCGCGTTGTGAGGATCTGCGAATTGCATTGATGTCCCTGTAACAGCCCCGCGTTGAGTCGTAAGATCCTACATATGCTCACTCGTAAGTAAGGACGTAACTTGTAGATGGCGGTGGGAATAACTCTATGGGCCTTGGAATTGCTTGATTCGTGTTTTCTGTGGACATATCCATAATCAGCCTATGGCTGATCAATCAATATTTCAATCACCAAAAGAATTCTCCGTCCAGGCCACAGCCTAGATGCACAGGAGGAACAGCCCCCTGGCAGGCTGAATCATTATGTAAAGAACACACTCCCTAAATTTCGGAACATATGACACTCTGCGATCATCGAGTGTGAACGGATCTACAGCGTGTAGTTACTACAGCACACTCGTGGTGAGTTGGTTAAATAGGCCGTGCGCGAACTTCGAGGACTGGCACTCACAAGGCTCTCTCACTCCACCCCCCATCCACGTTTACTGCTACTCCAATGGACTTCCTCATTCCACTTTCTGCACTTCCTCATATTGACAACTCCACGCCTTGTCTTGTGGACTGTCGTGATGCGGACGTACAAGTAAGGCTTGCTCCTGTTCTGACCGTCGGTCGCGACTAAACATTAATCTACGTTCCCTTCCCCAATGGCCTACCGATACCAAGGAAAAACTTTCGGACCTATCAGTAGCTCAGTTCTCCCTCCTTTGGATGTGCTTACCAGACTGAATGCCCGTACCAGCACCACTCCCAACGCCCCGAAAAGGCTGCTCCGAACCCGACATTGAAATTGAGCTGGTCCCACGATGCCTCCGATGCGGCCTGCCCTGGTCCAAAGTGTGCGGAGATCCCCTGTGATGATAAGCGTACTTGGGACGAAGAAATTGAACCTGCACACGCTGACGCCATTGCCAGAGATGAAGCAGCCAAGACGGTGACCCAACTCGTGTCTGGCTCCCTTGTGACGTTCAGTGCCGGGTTCGATGTCGCCTGCCTGATTACGGGGTTCGAGAAGTGCACGGTGCGCGTCGGAGATATTTCCCTCGACGCGACCGAGCACAACATCGATCGTCTCATCACACTCTTTCACAAAGGAGACGATGGCCAGACTTGCCCAATTTGTTATGACAGCATCTCTTCTCCGTATCGACTCGGCTGCGGTCACGCGTACTGCGTCGGATGTCTGCGCCATTTCATTTCGTCTGCTGTCAACTCTTTGGACCACTTGCCCTTGACTTGCCTCGGTGATGACGCCAGATGTCGCGTCCCAATCCCGATTTCCGTCGTTCAGCAGCTTCTTGCCCCGGAGTCGTTCAATCGGCTGCTGAAAGCCGCGTTTGACGCATATATTACCAAACACACCGAAGTTTTCAGGCACTGCAAGACTCCGGACTGCACGCAAATCTATCGCACTGCTGTCGGCCAAGTTGATGGGGCTCCCCAGACGTTGCACTGTCCGTCTTGTCGCACTGCGGTGTGCAATGGCTGTCACGAGGACGCGCACGAGGGGATGTCTTGTGTTGAGAGCAGAGCTCGACGGGATGCCACTGAGCAGGAACGTTTTATCGATGCGTGGATTGCTGAACAGGGCGGGCGGGTAAAAAAGTGCCCGCAATGTAGCGTGCCGATCGAGAAGTTGGGGGGATGTAATCGCATGTCGTGCCGGTACGCAGCGCATTCCACTTCGTTCTCTCTTCTCTGAGTGGTCTAATAACTGATACCGTGACCATTGAAATCTCGGTCACTCCAGGTGCGGGGCACACATTTGCTGGCGCTGCATGGGAACATTCAGTGGGGATACCATTTACCCGCACATGCAGGCTGTGCACGGGACGTACTACGACGACGGCAATGCCTAATGAGCTTGGTATTGAGGTCGACATCGATGAGCAGTAGCAGATGGATTGGTTGAACGACTTGGGGTGTTTCGGTCAATGTAGATGAAAATGTCATGAGGGTACTGCGTCGGTCATTGTCTCGTTCGAGGAGGAACGAGAGAGGGGTGGGGGTGTATGACTCTTATGTAGCTGCTGTGTGCATAGTGAATGTAACTTTTAGTACGTCTCCACGTCGATTAGATGTGTAACTACGCCTCAAACTCTCCTCTTACTCTGAGCTAGGGAACCACATGGGAAAGTGTACGTACCTGCGGGGTGGGATAGAATAGTGAACGGTGTTTTGAGTGCTGTTGTGTTCGCTGAGAGGATAGAATTCGAGTCACGCGCTCGCTTATAATGACTCGTCTTCTTCGTCCTGGCCACTCGCCTTGTCTGCCCGGCCGCTCGGCCTTTTGACGTGCTTTCCTTATTCTTTCTGACCACCATGACCACCTCTTCCCCCAATCACTACCAACGCTTCAACCCCCAAGATTCAGAGCTTGTCGCAGATCTGCATCGCATCTCTCGAAAGTCACCCAAGCTCATCCGATCGAATGTGTACCCGGCGCCGTCAGACCCATCTGTGATGATCCGCAGCTGGAAAATGAACGAGTTCAAGTATTACGATGTGCCGTCGCCATTTCCAACACTCGCGCGAGGTCTGTTCACGAGAGAGCTGCAAGGGACGGACCAGTCGGAAACGGAGGGAGACGAACGACCTCCTCGGTATCAGATCGTCGCACGTGGATACGACAAGTTCTTCAATATCGGCGAGGTACCTTGGACAGATGTTCGTATCCATTTAGTTTGCAAACACGCTTTCGAATGTTGATTCTGTTTTGTTTTACCGTTCGTTGGATTGCGCACGTCAACAGTGGTCATCATTGGGCGCATACACGGGTCCAAAGTACACCCTGTCAGTCAAGTCGAACGGGTGCATCATCTTCATCGCCGCCATCTCACCCTCCAAGTTGATCGTCACCTCCAAACACTCCCTAGGCGAGACAGACAGCGCCCCAGAGTCACACTCACAGGCCGGCCATAGATGGCTTAAAACTCACCTTGCATCCAAGGGCAAGACGGAGGACGAACTCGCTGCGGTACTCTGGGACAAGAATTGGACGGCGGTAGCAGAGGTATGTTTCATTTCGCTCAGGGACAGTCTGAAAAGTGAACGTGTTTCTTGTTCCTCTTCTCTCTTTCCAGCTCTGTGATGACCAGTTCGAAGAACACGTGCTCGCATATCCACCAGAAAAGTCAGGCCTTTACCTGCATGGCATCAACGAGTCGTGCAAAGAGTTCCACACGCTTCCAGCTCACGTCGTCGAGATGTTCGCAGAAGAGTGGGGCTTTTGTAAGACGACGACCATGGAATACGACACTCTTGAACAAGTGAAGACCTTTACCGACGAGGTCGCCGAGACGGGACAGTGGGAGGGGGAACCACTTGAAGGGTTCGTCGTCCGCACGAGCATCATCGGTCTCAAGCCTGGCACAACCTCGACCTCACGCGTCGACTTGAAGCGACCGCCGTACCCGGCCGGTTCCTCATTCTTCTTCAAGGTCAAGTTCGACGAGCCATACATGATGTACCGCGAATGGCGCGAAATCACCAAGTCGCTCCTGTCCACCAAGGGATCGCTCGACGATGCTAAACTATTCAAGTCGAAAGTGAAACGCCGAGAGACGCAAGTTTACCTCAAATGGGTCAAGAACGAGATCAAGACGAACAGGAGCGCGTTCGACGGCTATCTACATGGAAAGGGAATCATCGCAATGAGGGAGCGGTTCTTGAGCTGGTGGGGCGCTCAGCAGGGCAAGACCGGCTCACTCGACCTCGTGGAGCCCGATCGGGTCAACCACAAGGAGTTTGGCAAGACGATCATCGTCCCCGTCGCTATTCCAGGGTGCGGTAAGTCCGTATATGCGCTTTCGATTACATTCAGACTCAATACCCGCTTGAATCCAGGCAAGACCTCGGTTGCCATCGCCCTCACCCATCTCTTCAAGTTCGGACACACGCAAAGCGACGACGTGCAGGCCAAAAAGTCTGCTCCGATCTTTCTCAAAAATGTCGTCAAGCTCCTCCAAAACCACGACGTCGTTATCGCTGACAAGTACGTGTGTATTCTACAATTTGAGAGATATACGTGTATATGATTACTTGCAGAAATAACCAAATGCGACAACACCGAGAAGAACTACGCGAAGCTGCCTCCAGCTTTCGCCCGCCCGTCCGCCTACTCGCGCTCAATTGGTCCCTAGACCATCACCCACCAGCGACGATCGTTCGGGTATGCGGCGACCGCATCGTCGATCGCGGAGACAAGCACCAGACGCTTCAGGCGGACGAGGTCGGCAAGTCACACGAAGAAATTATCTGGCGGTTCATCCGCCAGACGGAAGGGCTGGAGGATCGTGAGGTGGACGAGTGCGTGGAAATAGACCTCTGTGAGACGCTCGAAGAGGCGGTCGCCCGTGCGGTAGAGGGGTGTGTGGGCGTCCTTGGGCTGGAGCAGCCTACGAGGGAGCAGATCGAGGAGGCGATCGTGGTCGCCAAGGGGTACGTCCCGGAGGGGGCGGGGAAGAAGGGATCGAGGGCAGAAAAGGAGAAAAGGGAGAAAGATAAGAAAGCCAAATCGCCCGCGCCGCCCCGATACTATGCGATATTGGCCGAGCTGGACGTCCAGTCCCTCGTGGCGACGCAGATGAAACGAGTGACTGCTGCGGCGGAATTGGAGTCGGACTCGGATGTCGTCGGCGTCCTGCGCGTCGGCTCAGAGTTTTGGAACACGCTCGTACGGGTGACGGATCGGCCGCACCTCACGATTGTGCACCAGGCGGGCCTTCCTGCGGACTTGGACCTGTGGGAGCGGTGTGCTGTGCTCGATCAGATGCCTGTACAGCCGATGTTTTCGTTTGCGGTCACACGCCTTTTGTGGAACGATAGGGTGATGGCGTTGATGGTCGACGACTTGGTCCTTGCGAAACGGGGGGAGGAGGGTGCTGCTGATGCCGATGAGGATCCCGGTCAAGAAAAACACGACTTCGTGTCGCAGCTGCCCGCTGACGTTCGGGAGGGTCTGCACATCACCGTTGGGACACTCAACTCAGACGTGCGGCCGTACGAGGCCAAGGGATTGGTGCATGCGTGGCGCAGAGGGGAGCGGAGCGGGATAGGATCGCTCGAGCTCGACGGGGTGTCGGCCAAGGGCCGGATCAGGGGGCTGATGTCGTGAAGGAATCAAATTAGCCTCGATGAGATCATGAACTGCGCGATGATGAACCCCACCGCGATCAGATGAACCCACCTGAGCTCGAATTTGAAACAAGGTGCTCAAGAAATACTACCATCGAGATTCTTGGTAATCTGATGCGACTCACAAGATAGATCTGATTTGATTTGGCTTGCTGTGCAAGCGCTCTGTCTTAGAAGACTGTGCTTCCTTTCTATACCTGACAAGGAAAGGCGAGGCATGAGGTTGGCTAATTCTGGGTCCGTTTACCTGTAGATTCTACATGTGTATCCTGGTGAATTCTACATTTCATGGCATCAACCTCTTTTGTTCTAGAATCCAAGACCGATGAGTCGTTTTGGCATGCGATTGCTAAACAAACAGCCTGTAAGGACTGCAAAATCTGATAGAGCCCCCCAATCCACCCACCCATGATCGCAATGCCACTCAGGCTCCCTGCCCTGACCACAGCCAAGAGGAAGCAGCCAAAAATGAGTTGCCAGCTCGTCTCTCGCTGTGTCGTGACGTTCGCTCGACATCGTCATATACAAGGGTTGGATGATATAAGCTCGATCCCAGTGGCGTTTTTCTTCGTCATCTATAGCTAGTAGAGGTGATGGTCAACGTGTTAACCTGCGGTGGTGGAACTGAAACTCGGATGAGCCAGTCTACCTGGAGAGAGCGGCGCCGTTACAAAGTCTTCAGTACCCTTCAAGGTCAACATTCCTTCCACGAGTCGAGGACGAACTTGAAGATTGTCGCTCCTAGTAACAAACGACCCACTCGTGTTTGGTTCTCTGGTCTCGTGACGACTCACACCGCTCCCAACATTGATCTTTGCATGACGAAGGACAAAGTGGTCGACTCTCCGTTGGAACCCGGACGGACAGATCGTTCGGCGATTTGTCAATCGAATCATATGGCAGTACTTTTGTTCTGGCACCTCTCTATGTTTTGAGACGTAAGGATTGGCTTGCACCAATGCGTGGGCGATACTTTGGGCGAGGCTCCTCTTCGTCGCTGAGAAAATACACGAAGCACGATTCCGTGCAGCCACTGACATGCCAACTGCTCTCCGAAGTCCATATGCCTCGGCAAAAAAAGAGACGACTCGGAAGCGACATCGACGGCGACTCGGAGGATCTAGCCAGATATGGCAAATCCTCGACGCATCTAGTGGCACTTCAAGCGAGGTTTGCCGAGAACTGATGCCGGGCCATCGATTAGTACTACGAGGCATGGGCACCGGCAGGTGCGATGCGACGTATGCAATGTGCTCACGGACAGGTCTGAGCGTGAGGTAAAGAGAGTCCGAGTTGCGCTCGATGTTGTTCGTATCGCAGGGAAATTTCAACTCAACAAGGAAATGGATCCGGGGTATGTAGAGTTGGTTGAGAGTTGGAGTAAAGTGTCAAGTTGAAACCATCACCGCCGGCCCGGCGGCCCCTCAGGCTATCTGCGGGTATGATCCTTGTCGGCAGGAAGTGGATTCCCGAACGCTCGCACGATTGAGCAATTTGTCCTGGTCGCAGTTTTGCTCGCAAGCACTCTTTAGTCCCTCTGGGAAACCGGGCATCGTCGACCAGATCAGAGTCGAGACTACTAGCACTCATGATGAATGAGGTAAATCAAGTAAAGGAAGAAGTAGGGCATGAGAAAAGCGCAGCAAGTGTTAAATACAAGCGAGCGAAGTTGACCGCCCCGGATATCTACTCGGTCAGCGAGATGAAGTCTTCCCTTTTTTGTTTGGGTACATTGCTGTCAGACAATTGCAAAGAGTTGCGGACTCGGAGGTCCGCAAGAGGTCCGGGTAAAATTATAGTTCAAACATTCATTTCCAGATTTGGATGATTATGTGACCTATGTCTGAGTTTGTACTTGATCAAGTACGTACATTTTACGGTACTCCCCAATACAACCTGATTATGGCCATGCACGAGGCTTAAATTCGGTCACGGGTCGCGTATGTATTAATCCTATTATAAGAGGCTCAACGCCTGCGCTGGATCCTTCCACTCGAACCCCCCAAAGAGTCTGCCACTTTTCTTCAGACATGAATAACCTCCCCATCGAACTTGTCGGCGTCGTGGCCGAGAACGTAGACTCTGACTCTGATCTTCTCTCCCTTCGATCCGTCAACTCTACCTGTCATCAACTCGTTACTCCGCTCGTGTTCCGCAAGGTAAACATACGCAATAGCGTACAGAGCGCTCAAAACTCTCAAAGCATCCTTGCAACTCCCTCTCTCGCCCTTCACGTGCGCGAGGTCGTCTACGATCAACGCGATCACGCAGAGTTCTGCCTCATCCCACCCGGCGCTCACGGTATGTGATCTGATTGCTAGCTTACAGAGCCTCGCTGACCATCTATTCATCATGCCTGTAGACATCTGTGATGAAGTCGAGTTGTCAGAACTCGAAGACGCTCTCACGGAGACATTCTGCTCCCTTTCCAGTTTCAAAAACCTCGAGAGCATCGTCCTCAACTTCTGGCCCTCTTTCCGCTCTCAGTCCGGCTCAGAGGTCCAGGAGCACCCTTTTTGGTTCACCAACCGCCAGGTCACCGTCTTACACGCAACCCATCTTGCGATCCAGAACCATCCGTCGTCCAACATTCGCTCCCTTGCGCTCAACAACATCGTCCTTATGTCGGCCTGTTATGACTTTGTGTCGTCCATGACCAACACTCCTCTGCACCACTTTTCCATGTCGGTCGTCGCCAACTCGGAGCTCGGCGCGTGGTCGGGTTCTAAAGCGGTCAACGGCCCCCTTAGTGCGCTGCTCCCGCCATCGAATGACAATCTGCGCTCGCTCGTCCTGCGCAGTCCGCAGGGCCTGTATCACAGTACCAGCACGCAGCTGAGCGCTCGCACCTACCCCGCGCTCGAGACGCTCATGCTCGAGAATATCGTCTTTGACCATTCGCCGTCTGCAGACGGCATCGAGGAGTTTACTGTGCGCCACAAGGCGAGCCTCCGCCACCTGGACCTACGTTCGTGCGCGAGCTACGTACCGAGTGTGGCGACACCCGTGCGGAAATGGTCGGATATATGGAAACGGTTTGGAGAAGAGCTCGGGTGCCTGACGGAGTTGGAAATGCCAGAGGACGGCGATTCAGACGTCCTCCGTGGGTGTGGAGGTTACGCGCTGCTCGACGGTGCCCGCGGATATGTCCCCCATTCGCCTGTTTCGGAAGAGGACGAGGAAAGCTATTTGCGGTTCAGCGACCGTGTGAGGCTTCGCTCTATTTCCTGCTGTTAGTTTCTTTCATCATGGATTTTCATTTATATACCTTTTTCCCCTTGGGTCATCGCGATGTCTACTTGTACGATCATCTGTATCATAGTGTAATACATACCAGTTCCCCGCGCACACTGCGAACGATGTAAATGCCGAGCAGTACTCAAATCACTGTCAAATTCTGGACCGCGCTGGCCCGTCAGGCGCTAGGCCATCATCATTGGGTGAAACGAAAATGAACAATCAGCCTATCAGCGAGTAATCTAATTACGGTAGCAGAACATGAAAAGTCCTATCAGACAGTAACTATGTATGAAGTACAACAACTTCGGCAGTCACTTCACATCTTGCTCATTTCGCCTTTCGATTGATGCATAGTGTTTTATTCTGGAAATGGAAGGCCGGAATTCCAATATTTTTTCGCTGCGACTAAATGATGAAATGGAAACGTTTGCAGTGGGGGCCGGGACTGGGCAGGCGGACCCTTCCGAAGAGAACCTTCTCCGTAGTATGCGCATATATATTATATCATAATCGATGACGAAACGGGCGTGGTTCTCCCGCCGCAGCAGCGTTGCTTCTACTAGTAAGTCTCCTAAAGAGTCGGTGTGATGACTATATCCATTTTATCTCAAAGCCGGGTTGGGTCCGCAGTCTGGTGGTCAGTGAAGATCTAGCTTGCAGAAGTTTTTTCTGATCGGCGTCACGAGGGAGTTCGAGGACCGTGGCAAATCTATTTTTGTTTTGTATGTCCAACAGTTACATCGAGACGTTCCCCCCGGCGCTTCGTAATGCAGTATAGCGAGCGCCATCTGGCGGAATCTAATTCAACGGAGATTTACCGTCTGCTGACTCAGTGTCGATGACCGCAGCATGGGCGGGCGGCGAAACCGAAACCATCCATCGAATCATTGACGATTCTGATATGATCTAGATTCAAACGAGACTTTTCGCACGAGGATGCTTCTCACAATCGGCCAAGAGCACACGTGTTTACATCAGTGACAATGATGCTGACTAAATTATCGCTGCTGCTACTAAGCGCCAACATCTAACTGAAACACCAATTGGTGGAGAACTTCCGTCTGATGAAATGATTCCGCTGAGAAGATCGATGTGACAAAAGTGCAATTGTACGTGATGTTGATACCGATTATTGAATGCTGAAACCTTTAGTTATGTATGGATGTTTGCTCAAAGCTAGTGGGGAGTAACAGAAAGTATGTACTTACTACGGTTTAGTTTACTAACTGTAACACCACGATAATGGCTCCACGTTAGCATGAATGATCCGGTGGTTGAAGCGCTTCAGGGCAGCAACCTGAGCTATGCTCAACGACCGGATGTAGCCTTTCCTTTTCTGGGTATGTATGAACAGCAACTTCTGAATCCCTACCTGATGATTGAAATGAAAATACAGAAGTTTGGGAGCATCCGCAGGAGCACAGCCTGAGAAAAGATAGTCACCCGTGATATTCTAGTTTGTAAGTGATATGAGATGGGACCTTCCAGCGGACGCAGTTCCTCGTGAGACCTTTTGTGGCGCGAGGAACATTCTTGGATTATCGTGGAGTCAAGGATATCCGCCCGTGCGAACGAGCTTGTCTGCACCAGGTCATATCGTTGTTTAACGCCGCATCGGAGAATGAGACCATGACAGATGACTGAAATGATAAGAAAGTCCAACAGTAAGCGCATCTTAGACCTTGTGAACATCGAATCTGAACAACTGCATTAGTTAAACATGTTAGCTCATAACATGCGAGTGTTGTAAGATGTCTACTTTGATATCGCATACGCTGTACACCCTCATCGGCCAATTGTTGAATGGCCCACTTGAATGAGACGGGCTTGAAGCTGCCGCCTATTTCACTGCTTCGCTGACTCGGATGGATGAGTACTAGTAATCCAAAGAACAGCCCCGTAAAGGAATGACGGGAAAATGCGAACTGAGGCCCCATCACGGGTTTCAAGGATACACTCCGGCCCTGCTAAAATATTCATTCACAGAAGTGAGGCATAGGTCATTCATGGAGTTGATCTGATCCATATAATCTGCAGAAGACGGTTAGCGTGGCGAATTCCGGTCCTCATGTTAAGGCGAAGTAGTTGCTCATACTAGCCTCATAAGGGAGCGCCACACTTCCTCGGACTGTGCCAGATATGTCATGGACCTACTTGCATTCGTTTAGGGACCACGTCATGATACACAGTTTCTCTGAAGACTTGCGGTTCGCCATACTAACCGTTATCTGCAGGTTAGGTATCCTTCACCTTTGGGCTTTGGGGTAGCATATGTTTTACTCCACAGGCCAAGAAAAGAGAAGCCACGTTGCTTGTCGGTGTGCGTCATCATATCCAAAGGTCAATGTCGCAGAAATTCTGGCCCGAGGCCCCGAACGGACTTACCTGCTGACCAGTAATACTGACATTTCCAAACACTGATTTGAGAGATGACAGTTCAAAAGTGAATACTCACACTGAAGTGTTGCCAATCATAGCAGCAATCTCTGGAATCATTTCGAAAAAAATACGTTCTTCAGCGAAAGGACTCATGTCATCGACTGTCGTGTCAATTTCAAAACGCTTTTCAGAGAGCAGAATATACTCCCAAGACACGTGTATATGCTTTTCGTCAAACCACCAAACAATCATGTTGATCACGGAGGGAAGCCGGAGATCCCCGAACAAGTGTATACGAGCATACAAGCCATCTGCTTTGATGATTCCAGTGATGCACGAGAACAAGAGTTGTCCAGGGTGCACCTATACTCGGCTGTAGGTGATAGAAGTCGCTGGGAAGTAGACTCAATACTAGAAGTTCAGGTTGGGGTAAATGAAATGAGAATCGGATGACGCACCGATTGAAAAATGGTACGAGCTGTCCTCGCCGAGATCTATGTTGAGCGGTTATTATCACTGTACGTTGACCTTGGAAGTTCCTTCACGATGTTGGGATAATGACCTAGCAGCCAGGGACTACGGTCTGACCGTGTCACTCCAAGGGTTAGAGCGTGATCACGTTGGTATTGTTTCCGATGAGTCAGTTTCGAATACATACATACTGGGCTCGTAATGGCGGACCGCAGTGCCGCGGCCAAAATGCAAAAACTGTGAGAAAAGGAACAACATCACTGGGAAAAATTGATCAATATGCACCGGATAAGATGCATTAGTATAGAATACAATCATGACATTGACTAGTGAGCGGGACGAGATGAGATGGGAATGATGACAATAACAATGCAGAGTGCACGCATACCGTTGCTAGAGATACCTTTAGTAGTACAACCAAACGAAGAGAATTCGAAAAAAAAAATGATCCGATCACAGCGCTTCAACCACCAACGACCAGCTCTTCATCTTCTCGCTTGCCCCGGTCTGCTGACGGACCCAGGATTGAACGAGCGCCACTCTGATCTTGCGCCTCTCGAATGCGCACTCGTTCCATATCTGAATGAGAGCGCGGACGTCCTCGGCTGCGTTCTGTGCGAAACGGGAGTCGTAGACTGTACCAAAGGCGCGCGAGGGAAATATATGATGTGCACGGAGGGGAGCGGTGGGCATGCGCGACCTGATGGCGCTGAGCCCCTCTCCCGGGAGACGCGCGGCGACAGCGAGGTCCTGGAGAAACCGGACCCAGTCTACGCGAGTGATGCCGTGTCGTTCGAGTACGTCGCAGGGATAGAGGAGGCGGAATCCGTCCGCGAGTCTGTCACTGACGGCGGGGATGGAAAATGGCGGGAAGTCACGGCACCTGACGCGGAGCGGGGATGGAGTAGAGAAACATGGCGGGGGTGGATCGAGGGGACGCCGCCTGCGTGGCGGTGGCGAGCAGAGCTGCTCGAATTGAGGTTCCCATGGTGGAGGATCGTCGGCAAAGTGGACATGCGACATAAAGGGGTTACATAATTCCCCTCTCGGATCCATGGATGAAGGTCGTTGACAATATTAATGAGTCACTTTTCTTTGTTTCGGTCTCCCATATACGATATGTAGTTCTGCTGATACGGTCACATTTCAAGCCGTCTAACAGCATTCCCCACAACTCTATACATTCTATCAACTAATTACCGACAACAACAACACTGGCTCCAAAAACAACAATAGCAACAACAGCAACAACAGCAACAACGACAACACCAGCACCACGAAGATCAAGATCACCAGGACCACGAGGACCAACAATACCATGGTCAATGGCGGGCCAGGTCAGTTCATCTTCTTGAGCAACGTTGAAGAACAACATTATAACACAGATAAACAACACCAACATCACAATCAATGGCGCGCCCAGTCGGTTCGTCTTCTTGAGCTGGTACGGCTCTGGCGTCAGCCATTGCTTCTCTTCCGGACCTAGGGGGACAGCAAGGGCACAGAACTGCAGCAGCTGAATCATCCGTCCGACTGAGTTATATACTTCCTCTGTGTATAGATAAGGTCACGTGTAAGCGAAACGAATGGGCAAGGGAGATGCGACATGAAGCGATACGAAGCGAAGCGAAAAAACAACGCACCCTTGTCCGGTCCTCTGCCGTCTTCGCCATAGTCGAGGTTCGCAAATCCTTTGTAGTAGTTGTGACTCATGTTGCAGAACCTGTCATCCGACAGGACCATGTCACTATGGATAACTGCCTCAACATGGTGCTCGCAGCGAGAATCACACCAGCGCGTTCATCCTTGAGCAGATCCAACACCCGCCGAACCCCTAGTGCGCGTAGAGTCTCTGTGCGGACGAGACATCAACCTCACGCCACCCCAGGAAAAAGAAGGAAGGGAAAGGGAAGGCCGACTTTACCATTTTCAGAAAAGAATTGCAAAATCTCCGCAGCAATCCTTTGCACTCTTCGATGAGGATCACACAATGCGTTCACCACGTGAGGAATCACCCTCCGCGCGTCGCGATCTCGAAACCTGCCTCTGCCCTTGTCTGTAGTCCGACCAGTAAGCGAGCAAATAAGGGGAGACGACGAGAAGAGGTGCTCACCGAACTTAGTAAAGGCTCGCAAATAGTGCAAGCCCGCGTAAACACTCTCGTATTGTTTAGATTTGATCATGTCCTCCAGCTTGCCGATAGCTCCAGCACATAAGATGGCAATTCGCAATCGTTCTGACAACCCCCAAAACACAGATTTGTCAGATGTCACGCCGAACCAAGTGAGCGCATGCGAGCGACTGACCACACTCGAGCAGCTTGGACAAGACTTGAAGACCATCTTCTCCCCTCAGGCCATCAAACCAACGACGCTGTAGCATACCCATGATGCTCGCGAGAGCAACGGCCTTGTCGTCCGACACTACGGCTGCAACGTCATCTGTCCAAGAGGGTCAACAATCTACATCGCTGTCCAACTCAAAGGTAAGGTAACCTACCGATCTTGACTAGACCTGCCAGCGCCGAGGCTGCAGAGAGAGCGGTTGACTTGTGGTTCAGCCGCGCGACGAGAACTGGAATCGTCTTTTCTGCATTGATAGCGTCTTTCACGGCCGTCCTTACTACATATGTATGCCCTTTCAGCACAGAATCCGGAACGAAGGCGATGCCACACCACGACTCACCTTCCGTGTTCGCAAGCGTGACCAAGGCGAGGATAGCACGGTCGCATTTGGCTGGAACTTCGTTTTTCGCTCGCTTGGCAAACTTTCTCAAGCAGTCGTCCGATGCCAGCACAGCTCGGCCGTCGTCTGTATCATAGTCAAGTCAGACGGGTGAAATCGACTGCAAGGACAAGCCACCATACCATGCTTTGCGAATTCAATCAAGGTATTGCATGCCACTCGCTTCATCTCGTCAGAGCATCGATCGAGTACGTCAAACAAGGTCGGGAGGACTTTGCACTGAAGCATCCTACCGCGGAGGTCATCTACATGTGATTCCATGTCAATGGTGCATTCTCGGCTCGGCCAACATTGTGGACGAACAGTCTGGCAAAAGAGAACAAAGCATACGAATGGCCGCGGGAGTGACAGTCGTTGTACTGCTTGACCAGCTCGAGCACGGTGGCAACCAGTCCCGGTGCTGCTTTCATCAGGTCCTTTCCACTTTCTGTGGTGCGTCATCCCATCTCAGCGGAGAAGGATCGAACGGGCGCAGGAACACATGTACGCACGGTGCCTTGTCAATCCATTCACGATGCTCAACAAGGGAACCAGGGTGAGGTTGCCTGTAGAGATTCAATGTCAGCTCTGCATCTGCCAAAGTTTGATGGAAATTCGCTTGCAATTCGAATGCAGCGCCTCGGTAATATCAATTACCGTCTCCATCTCGATGAGTTTCTGCACGAAGTTGACATCCACTAGCATTGACGACATTGCATCGCTGTGAGCATGAGGCTGTCACAAGGTTCAAATAACATCGACGCACGCTTCATCAACATGGACAAGGCTTGCGCACTGTGGAAAGGGATAGTCGTAGTCTCCTCCTCAGATTTATCAACGCGCGCGTCGGCGCAGAATCCAACAAGTTTCAACAGGTTTTCCTTGTTGATCAATCTCGACCTCAATTCTGCCCGCTTGCAAAGAGAGGGCAGGCATGACGACACTCCCTGCTGTTCAAAAGCTCAGCAACGCTTCCCGTAATCTGCTGAGCAAGTTCTTTGCGGTCCTCTAAAGGCCATTCCCACTCCAACTCGCAGTACGTGGCCGCAGTGCTGAGTTGTATCACCTTGTCTTCGTTCTTCAGAAACCTGGACAATATTTCTTCTGCGTCCCCACAGTTACCAATCACGTGTTTGCATTTGTCTGAGCATACATCATGCCGTTGTCAGCGCCGAGGGAATCAGGACGAATGAACCCACCAAAGCTCGACATGAAAGCCAGACGATCCAGCACTTCCCTGATGGGCTTGCCTGGTTTGAGATGGTCGAGCAGAGTCCGAACGGAACATTCATCGAAGATGTCCATTTCCCATAAATCCGTTAGCTTCTGAAGTCGCTCGTGACTCGCTGCATCATTCCAAAACATGGGCTCCGGCCACGTTTCGGGTACGTTGTGAAAGTGAGCATAAGGCTTATAGTTATTCTTGAACGGCACGGACACGTGCACCTTTTGGCCCGGCACGATCCTGCGTGGACCCCCTAAGTGAGGCCTGCTGAGGGTCAGGATGGTTCTCGAATGATGTCGCACGACTCCACCTGAAAGTGCGTCTATTCGAGTTGTCGTATAGCAAACGTTCGAAGGGAAACAGTTCCAACGGCCACCACTGGAGAGGTATCGAGTTTGTGGCCCTTTTGTTCAGGTCGTCGATTTTCCACATCACGTCTGCGGGCTTCATTTCCAGCCCGGCAGCGACTGCTTGACTCCGCATCCACAGCAACGGAATGTCACCAGACTGGAGCTTCTCGTTACATCTGTTACCGCCGCCACTTTGAGGTGTCGCAGTTATAATTGGGACCTCGATCAGATAAAGACTTACACGTCTCCATGGGTGCCCGCAAACCAGACCTCTTTGATACGCTCGTCGTCGTCGACGCTGGATCGTCCGCCATATACGTACTCTGGGAGAAATTTGACTCGCCGCTCGTCTAGTGCTAAGGCATGACGGAAATAGCAAATGTGGTCGCAGGAACTCGTCGTGCAGTGAAACGTATTGTTCCTATCAAGGCCGACAGAGGATACGGTGTCCCTAAGTCGTGCAAAGACATTCGTTTCAATATAATGGTGAGAGACCCGCAGAAAGACTGACCACACTCCAACGAAATGAATATGAACGTCTTTGCAGCAGAATGTTCTCTGAAACGTTTCCGCCAACTGAGCATGATTTTCCTTGGATTTTACGGGTCTAGATTGGCTGATGACAGTGTCGCGTCGCGACGAGCTCAGATCATCATCCTCTAGTTTCGAGTATAATTCGAATGCACTGCACCACATCAGACACACAAGCCAGAGTGACGGGAAAAGTCTTACAATGGAATTTGTTCGTTGTTTCCAGGGAGAAGTAACCCGACCTTTCGAGCAATTCAGTTGAAGTTGTAACAATGACGAGTCTCAGGCATGCTCACTCGAGCAATCATGCCTGCCAACGCTCGAACTTGATAAGCGCCGCGGGAGAAACCTGAAAAACGCATATCAGAAATACGTAGTGTCATCACTATCAAATGACATGTCTCACCAAACAAAAAGACGCTATCTCCATCTTGGTAGTTGTCAGACAGCCAGCGATAGGAAGCTATGATGGCCTTGTGAAGGTTCCTGTTCCACAGTGAAAACATTTTCCATAAAGTGGCACGGTGATAACCTACCGGCCAATGGCCATGTCCAAGGTATTGAACATTTCATCACGCAGAGCCGGGCCAGAAACCTGGGCGACCGTGCCGAGTCCACTTCTGTAATACGTTAGTTGTGTATCACTCTTGGCAATGTGAGTGTAGAGCTCGATGATGTTCATATTCTGGAATAGAATAATAGTGAGCGACGTGAGTCCAATGAAATCGAGCTCGTCCAGATTACCGTAGCGCTAAACTGGTTTGAGGTGCCGTCAATGCATACTACGAGCCTTCTGGCAAACATGAGTTGCGCTCGGTGCTTGGCAATGCGAATGCCACGAGACGGCACTGCCAGTACCATGATGTTGTTAGCGGCGAACGTGCACTTTTGGTAAGTGACCATTTGGGGACAAATGCAAGACAACTGACTCGTACAAACCAATTGCCACAAGGTCGGAAATACACTCAGAGAAGCATGATGATGGTGCGCAACCATCTCGATTCCTCCGGATTTAAAAAGGTGGAAGAAGAGCACCGGAGAACCTTAGACTGCAGTTCCTGAGGCTAGTTGCCTCGTCGGCATGGAATCTACTACTAGGTCAGCAGTCAGAAGGGTTGTGGACCAGGTAGGTGAAGTTCAAAGTTGTCCATTAGGCCGCAAATGCCATCGTTTATCTTCCCTTGCAGAAGTAGTAGTAGTAGTCGAAAGCCAGACCTCGTGAAGATGGAGACCGCGGCACTGGAAGTCGTCCTCCGAATCCAGGGCCATCGAGCGAGGTAGTTCTTCTATCAGATATGCACGGAGACCATGACTGTGGAACTACCACTAGACGTCCTCCGGATCCGAATCCATCGAATGAGGTGTGTTGTCCGTCAGCGTTGATCTCATTACAGGAAGTGGAACTGATGTCGTGTCAGACACAAGAGGGAAAGCTGGAAGTTCAACCTTCGACTCGGATTCATTTGAGCATGCATGTGCTTTCTTTGAACATACATTGTGAGACTTACAGCAAGCATCAGCAAGAATCTCAGGGATATGTTACCCTTTCCATCAGGTTCCCCACATGGTTGTGTTGCGCGTCAGGAACGAGAGAGGTAAGATACTAGAGGTATGCTATGTGACGTCTTTATTTACTGACCCATTTTGCGAGTGTGTCAACGATCGTGTCCTTGCGCCTTGCTGCGTTAACTCGAGTGCTGCAGGGGCCGTCCGCGATTGTGCCCCATGTTGTTCATCCTGGTCTTCGCTCATCACTGGCGAGCCGGGTCAAGGCTGACTCAGCCTTGGTCTGCTTGAGGAAGTCCTCGCTGCCAGTGTGAGGGGGTGGTGGCGGTGACCGTCGGCGCACCCTGGCAAGTGCGCTGTGGGTCAGACCGAGCGAAAGGGCGCGCGGGTGACTGAGCCTGCCTGCGCCTGCTACCTTACGTTCCCTTGCGCGTACTCCCGCACGGGGGCGAGTCGAGAGGCTTCAAGTTGGTCTGCTGTACCCGCCGTTTTCATCCGTGTCATGTCGGTCCTCGTCTTCGTCCTCATGATAGGCAGTACATGCTTCTGCTTGACGCTTAGGCGGGCAGAGAGACACAAGCGCGAGGTTGGTGACTCGGAAGAGACATGCAATATTTGCATGTCCGTTTCCATACCTTTCGGCTCCGCCCCCGCGTTTCTACTCCCGCTGCAGATCTTTGCCAGAACATCTGGCAGGGACCATGCCCTCGTGTAAAAGGACGGTTCAATCACACTGTAGGTCCTCACACGTGGGTACGCCTGAGAAGAAGGCCATACAGTAATGCATACATTCCAATTTACACAAAGTCTCTTCTGCAGCTTTTTCCCACGTACATCCGCCTTGCCTTGCCGCAGACCGCGTTCACAACTTGCTGCCGCTGACGGCCTCCACGAACCTCCCCTCCGCCTCCTCAAAGTTGATGACGTTCCAGATGGCGTTGAGGTACTGCGTGCCGGCAATTTCGTCAGATCCCCCAATTCTCGGCCAAGAAAATCAATAAAAGAAACTCACGTCGACCTTGACGTTAAGGTACTGAAGGTAAAACGCGTGCTCCCAGATGTCAACACCGATGATGGGGACGTGCGTCAGGAGCGGGTCCTGGTTGGCCGTCGTCACGATCTCGAGCGTCTTGGTCTTGGGGTTATAGCCCTGCACAGCGCGATTGCCCCGCCACAAGAAGAAAAGGCACATGTCAGTTGAGCGCTCGAGGACCGAAAAACAAAAACGACCAGAACGAAACAAAAGGCAAAAGAAACGAGAACACGTACGAGCCAGCCCCAGCCGGAACCTTGGATGGCGGCGGTGGTAGCGTTGAACTCCGTTTTGAGAGCGTCAAGCGATCCCCAGGTGGCCAGGATGGCTGTCTTCAACTGCCCTTCCACGAGGACGCCGCCTTTACCCTTTCCTTGAGCCGCGGAGGGAGCGAGGTTGGTCCAGAAGAGGGAGTGGTTGATGTGACCTGAATGGTCGAGCGGCGAGCACGTAATGGAATTTAGATCGTGATCGATCATGATCGAAGTCGCGATAACGTTGTGTGAACGGTGGGGGGGACGTAACAAATATATTAAGACTTACCACCACCGTTGAAGCGGATAGCGGCTTGGAGAGCGATGCGTTCCTTGGGGGTGGTAGTCTTGACGTAGTTGGCCTCAGCAGCGTTGAGCGCATTCACGTACGCCTGGTGGTGCTTGGTATGGTGGAGAGTCATAATCTCCTTCGATATGTAGGGCTCGAGAGCATCGTAGCCGTAGGAGAGAGGAGGAAGAGTGTGGCTCATCGTTGTAGGAGGTAGTGGACAAAGACAAGTTATCTCGCCGAGATTGTCTCATATTCCGTATTTATTGCGTGCGCAAGCTACAGCAATCCCGAATATACTACACCACGTTCCTCCAAAGATTTCATCTACTACAACGTTTATTCACACTGTTTTAGTATTCAGACAGCGCGAGCACCTTGCCTGGAGTCACAGGAGTCAGTACCAAGATATAGGCCTCTTTGGATCCCACAGGTGACTTGCCTATGTTCGCATACAAACTCCTTTCGGCCCCCGAGCAGCTCCGTATCGCCCCTGTCAAAGAAGGAATAGCCTGTTGTATGTCGTATACCCACGCTGATCAGATAGTCCTTAGCAATCAAAACCATGGGGTGCGACTGACTCATCGTGTCCTCGTAACCATCGTTGGCACCATCGTCCGAATCGCTGCTCTAACCGTTGAAACGTTGATATATCGCCACGTCTCGAAGGATGCTGGAATGGTCGACGAACGGCACTGGTCTCTCGTTGGCTGAAAGGTGCTGTTGAACTAGGATACGCTGAATCTCCATCAAGTAGCTCTGCAACGTGTCCAAGAACTTGCCAAGAACCGCCTCGTATGAAAGTGCTTCGACGACGCCACGCCACGCGTGCCCCAAGGCCCATCAGAGATACAAAAACACACAGGCTGATCAGAATACCACATGATCTCCCGTTCTCTTTAATGATCCGATACCATATCCAGCAGCGACGGGACCAAACCCGAAAAGTCGGAGCGCAGGATTTCCACAGTTAGGTATCGAGATGATGGACCTGCCGAGCAGGATCCAGCCTGGGTCCGCAAATATGAATGGCGGTGGGGCAGCTTGACCGTCCGTCGCGGCGCTTGGGACAGGATCATCGGGGAGTGGATTGAGGTTCCCACTCAGCTGGCGTTGGTAAAGGCAATACAGGGCATATAGATGTCACGGTCTAGTATTTGACCTCCCAGACTGACCTGTCTTGGCCGAGACCTTGACTGCACTCTCTCGTCAAAGCGAAACGACGTTCGCATGCTCTGCGCAGACTAGCTAGCTATCTTCTGTACATTGGAAGCTTCTGAGAAAAACGTCCACAGAACCAGATAAGATGCCCGAGAGAGACGGAAATAACTAACCTTGGTGAACTCCTCTGTCCGACCGTGCAGGAATGCTTTCGTCATCGCAGTTTCGTAAGTGCACTCCGTCCTTCCTGATGATGATCGACTCTACAATTGACTGTTTTAATACCCGGGCGGCTCGACTGACCATAGAGTCCAAAGTACGCTACCTGGAACGCCATTCAAACGAACGCATCCGGGCTGAATCGATGGCTAGTGACGATGGCTAGTGATGTAGTTCTTTCCATACCCTTTGAATTCCAGGGCTTGGCAATCGTTCTAACATATCAGGTCGCTCAACCTCATCTCCGTAACTTGAAACCGACGGATCCCAACGCGAATCTGAGGCGTTGGCCTCCAAATAAGTTTGACGGGGCTCGTATCGTACTTGTCGAGAACATAAGGGATCAGTTCCCCTGGATTGAATTTGAGTAGTTTGTAAGACCTCACATGGAGGAAAGCAGAGCATGGAATAGCGTATTAGGAGCTGACGGGGTTTTTTTTGAGTCAGTTTGAGTCCCGTCGTTGGAGATGAGGGAAACAAGCATCGGTAATAGGAGTCTTGTTGGCATCCTGCAGAATGGCCTGAAGGTTCCGCAGAACCTCACGTTCGGTCAACAGCTTCTCCTCGTCGAGGACGACGAACCAGTCTGATGATTCAAACCCCGCACGAAAAGGAAAAGATGTTCGTCACACTTATGTAAAAAACTGACCTCGTCTGAGGACGAAGATATGACGGGCAGCTTCGTTCACGACCACCTTGCACCCCCTCTATTCCCGTGCGATTCGTTGTCAGTCCGTGACGATGATGAGCCGTTCCGAACAATATGGTGTACTGGTCCATGTCGAGATGATGACCGCGGACGGCATCAGGGTTAAGTTGTCACGCAACTTGAAGTCATGAAGGAAGCCGAGGGAAGAGATGATGACCGCGGCAGCGCGAGGCAGCTTAGAACCTCGATTGAGGGTGGGGTCATTCCTGGTGAAAGAGATCAACGTTCGATGGACGGTCTCAAGAGAGTAGACACGTACTCGAGCACAATAGATTGATTGAAGGCGAGAACCACGGGGTCGCTTAGGTGTGACAAGTAGCTCTCGTACTTGTATTGGCGTCAACAGTGATCAGGCGTGACTTGAAACTTGAATGGAGTCTTACCAGAAATCCTCGGTAATTATGTGTAACTGAAGGTCGGCGCTACTTCTAGGCGTGGATCGAGGAGAGACGTTAACTCCCTGCAGCCCACTGCCTAAGACCTGAAGAACAGGACCGTCTCCGAGCATGGGTGGTAGCTACATGCTCCTCGTCATCCTGAAGGCCGCGTAAGGCGCAGGCATCACTTGCAAGCGTCCTCGAGAGAAGGAATGACTCGTAACTTTGGGAGAGCGTCCTGGTTTGTAAACGTACGGCCCGCCGGGACTGTTGGCATGGAACTTTGTGCCAAACCCGGGTTTCGGTCAACGCCGTCCGACTCGGATCGGCCCGGCGCGGATCGTTTTACTGTCAAGTATCCACAATATTTATTACCACCTCTACGCAGGGTACAACCTGCTTATTCTCGCCGTTGAGAAAACGTTTAACGGCGTCACATGCATGGTAGCAGGCTGGACTAGAACTACCGAGCACAAACTCCAACGACTCAGCTCGCACTATCCAAGGTCGTCATCATCGCCCCCTTCATCCAGTACCTCCCATCCATCCTCTTCTGCGATCCGCTCCGGTTTTCTCCGCATTGGCGACCGCACGCCTCGATCACCACCCGATGTTGCCACGGGCACCAATCCCGTTCCCGCACCAGCCCCGACCATCGCGACGCGCCGTCTGCCCCGCGCAGGACTTGCAGTTGTCGCCTGAAGCACCTGTGCAAAATCGAGAGGAAACGTCGGGGGCGTTGGAGGCGGTAAATTCGGCACTGTTTCATGTGACCGACTAATATCATGAAGTGCAAATCAAAAAAACTAAGCGATCAAAGAGAGAAAAGGCAGCGACGCACCGTCCGAGCTCGCCGCTACAACACACCGCCCACAAGTTCCCGAGGGCATCGCCCGCTTGCGAGAGGGGTATCTCGACGCATTGGGTATGTGCGAGGTAGCACACGTTATACAACAACATTGCGAATCCGGTCGTGAATGATGCCTTCGGTTCCGTGGGTGGCATAAGTGTGGACGAGGACGATATCGTCGACATAGCCGGCAGTGTAGACGTTGGCTGGGGAGCTTGCGGTGACGAAGGCGAGGACGAGGCTGTGAGATGTAGGGGATGCTTCGTCATCCATCTAAACACGCGATAGTGTCAAAACATGAGATCTGGGAAAGAAGAAAGAAGAAAGAGAAACGCATACTTTGCCCAGCTGCCTGATTCCCCGCCTTTGCCAGCACCGATCCAGGGTTGCCCGACCCCAAACTTTTTCCCACTCCATTCCGTCTCAAACGGAAGTTTGACACCGAGATAAAACGTGAGTAAGCCAAGGAAATGGATGGTATGAGTGATGACGGCGTTGATATGGTCTGGGGGATAACCTGTCAACAATAGTGCGCTTGGCCATCAGTTCACAGAGAGAACGAGGGAAACAACACTCACGCCTGATATCTCCTGGGACGGGCAGGATCAAATCCCCAATCGTCCACTCCCCCTTCGTCCCCGCCTTACCTCCGATCGGGGGCCGTCCGCCCACCTCGACAACGTGAAAGACCTCTACTAGTTCCTGTACGAGCCCCGAGCGCGCACGCGCCAGCGCCGCCGAAAGTGCGTGCAGCTCCTGTGTTTCCTTTGCAGCCAGACTGTCTAATGGGGACGCAGGCACCAGACGTGCGGCCGAGAGCGTGCGTCGACGGGCTGCGAGCGATTCGCGCAGTTGGCGAAGTCGCTCGCGTTCTGAAGGAGGGAAATGTGAATGTGTGACGAAGTAAAAAGGAGGAAAGACGCACTGGCGTCATTGTCCCGTTTCAGTTTTGCCAGTCCCTCCGCGTACTCTTCGACTCGTTTTTGACAGCTTGCCAGGGCGGCCCTAGTCGTTCTGGCAACCTCGATGTCCTTGAGGCCCCGAGATGCCTTGGCGACCTGCTCGTCGCGATCCTTTGCATATCGCTGCGTTTGCAAGCGAAAGTCACGTAAACTGAATTCGAAGACGACTGGTCAGTGGTAAGGTCGACTCTGAAACATCTGAGTGACTGACTGGGTGCGTAGACAGTATTCGCAATAATACTGGCGCTGCTTGAGCTCACAATTTTTGCATTCCATGGCATGACTACGGTCAGCGTTGAACGTTGAGTACTAGGGCTCGTCGGCTCGAGGTGTTTTCAGGCGCTAGGGGATTAGTCACACACATATTTAGATAGTCCCTAACTTCGTAAGTCCTGATAGATATGAATAGTAATACATCCAGCAATGTGGAACACAATTCACGACGTAGATTCTTCACACTTCTTCAAAGCCTGCGCTCCGCAAACGACTGACCTTGGTCGCCCGCTGCGTCCAAACGTCGTTTGGGCCTGCTCTCCGCCACACGTAACCCGCCTTGAGCTGTACCTCCCTCAACTCGGAGCAATACCGATTCCAAGCATGAATAAGCTCTTTGAGGACGACCTCCTCCGCATCCTCCGAGTTCACCACCCATTCAGCGGACGACGACGAGGTGGCGAGCCTGGCTTCTTCGAATTCAGCGTCGTCCAACTCGGTCCGCTCAGGACTGTCGACACCCATGAGCTCGCCGAGGGCGAGCTGAATCGAGCGGTGCGGGTACCTATCCGTCATGCCACCAGCATTGTCCACGCCGGGAGGCATGACTTTGAATACGCGGACAGACCACAAGCGGGGCATTTGTCCAAAGAAATGGGCACCCATGCCCAACACCATATCCTGTTTCGGGTTAAGCACACGCGCGCGTGACGAACGAGATGAAAGGGACGCACTTCGGTCGGGTCGCCTTCTTTGTACATGATTTCGAGGCGTTTCAAGCCACTGAAATGGTGGAGGACGGCGTAGAGGATCTCGTCGTCCCACCAACCGATAAAGACAGAGAGCGTCTCGAGCTCGAGACCACCGCCTGCAGCATCCATTTCCTTGAATGCTTTTTCCAGGGCGGGGAGGCCGCCGGAGGGGTCCCTGATGGTAAGGTGCTTTGGCCGACGTGAACCCGAGACGACCGACTTGATTGTCGTCAGGGGACCTTGATAGGAGGACAGGTTCGGAAGGGCAGCGTCGGGGAGACGGAGCCAGGGTAGATAATTTCTGATCCTCAGGTTGGTGAGGTGAGGACACTTTTCCAAAAAGTCGGCGAACGGGTTAATGAGTTGGTCATGTGGCTCTGAGACAAAGGACTGCCAAGATTTCTGGGTGGGGAATTTGACGTCGACGGTGTGTATGTGGGAAGATGGAAGCGGGTCTCGTTGAGAGCCGGGGAAGGCCTGCAGTGGTGGGGGAGTGTCCGGGGGTTGGAGAGCTTGCAGATTGTTGACACCGGGGGGAAGGAGGACAACGAAACCAGGAACCCAATTGTTATTGTTCGGGAGCGGGACGGGCGCTTGGGCAAAGTGCTTGAAGATGTAGCAGGTCCAGTCGAAGCGGATGATGCGGAGGTGTTGAGCCTCTCCAAACGCACGGAGCTCACGAGGATCTCTGCGGCCGCGGAGGCCCAGGATGGTGAGCTGAGTGATGGGAAGGTTGCGGGGGTGAAGAGTTGTGCGATGGGGACGGAGGGGAGGGGTACAATTTTCGATAGCGAGTCTATCAAGGACGGGGAAGCGGTGTACGAGGTCATAAAAGGAGTCAGGGAGAACCATATTGTTGAACGTGAGTTCGCGAAGGTTGGTAAAGGAGTAGGCGTGGTTGTACATGGCTTCGGTGACATTGTCAGAGGCGAGCACGTCTACAGGGCCTGCGACGCCGATTTCGTCCATGATGCGAGTCTCGTATGGGCGACTCGGTCTCTGAATGAAAGTGACGTCGCCGGAGAGGTGTACGATGGCCCTGGCGCGGCTGATCTGCTCGATGTGATAGTACAGGGGGGTTGCGGTGGAGATGCCGAGCGTGAGTGAGCGGGTAACGGCATGCAATGGAACATTATGGAGCAGAAATGGGTGGTTTCTGATGAACTTGATGGGGTCGGACCAGACGACGTGTCTGTAGAGAATCCTAATTGCGAGAGACTTGAAACGGTTGTTTGTGCGCACGACGGAAGCGATGTCGCTGGGTGAGTCGAGCTGCTCGAATACGCTCAACCAAATTTCGTTTGGGAGGGAGATGGACATGGTCGTGGTGGTGGTGGTCCAAGTCAATCAAATGCAGTGGCTGTGCCTTTATGCTCCACTT
>JBBPNG010000347.1:0-25823 GCA_038091095.1 Leccinum incarnatum
AAGTTACTTTCTCTCAATCCGCTCATACATTCCTAGTAAGTTTCCTACTAGAGATTACTTCCTTTATTATTTCCTCTTCGGTTCTACTTGAACCCCTCGGCTGCACTATTAGAAGTTGTATAACTTCCGTCATGAATGTTATTATGACATTACCAAGGACTCTGGGACGGGACACTGTATGTACAGGGATAGATATTATCCAGTGCACAGGGTTATGCACCAAGGAATTCAGAAACAATGTTACAGACACCCCATATTGTGGACATCAGCTGCATCAATCTCACTACTCCGGTCAATGATGAACTTAATGTTAGTGTTACAATCGTCTCTGAAGATCCCTATGTATCTCTTTTCTCCAGGCTCTTTCCCTTTCGCTTATCACCCTTACCTTGTATTCATCGTGTATCATAGACCTCGGGCGATTTCACTTCTCGTTCCATATCTCTGGTGGTCCGCAATTCTCCTATCTTCATTCCTGTTCTTTCCTATCTTTGTTCTGAAACTTCCCTATCTCATTCTTATCTTCTGACTCATGATGATCTCATTGCTTCATCATCATTCCGTCATCGCTTACTGTACATCTAGACCTCCACAGCTTCTAACTCATTCCTTACTGTGGATGACTCCTCCCTTCCATGCGATTCTATCGCCTTCCAATCCTGTAGTACTTAAAGACTCGACTCCTTGTTTGTACCTACCTAAGCTAGAGCTACTTGAAATCCTATCAGAGTTCTCAGCCAACCTCGAGTCCCTTCGTCCTTCACCCCTTCATCCTTCTGCCCTCTTCGAGTGTCCTCTAGTCCATCTTTGGTTGTCTCACCAGGCATTACGCTTGCTCGACTTCCCCCCTCAGCCTTTAGCTTTGTCCTACCTTCAAGTCTGAATATTATGACGCGCTGAGGTATATATTATTGGTCAATGTGTGAACTACAGGGTGTAATAATGGATAGCGGATGGTCCGATCGGTAAGATGGTGAGTTTCACATGTTGGCCGATCAGTGGATAGTAAAGCCCAATTGGCTCATCAGCAAAATGCTGAAGTGTAAGTTATAGGTCAATATGTAAATTACAGGGTGTAAGTAGATGGTACAAACGATAAGATGCCGAGTTTCACTCGTTGGCTGATCAGTGGAAAGTAGAGACTCTGGCCCAATTGGCTCATCGGCAAAATGCTGAGGTATAATTCATTGGTCGATATGTAAATTACAGGGTATAAGAGATAGCGGATGGTCCGAACGGTAACATGCCGAGTTTCACTCATTGGCTGATCATTGGCAAGATGCCGAGATATCCTCTTCGGCTGACCAGTGGACTACAGAATGTAGGGATGTGTAGTCCGTTGGCTCATCAGCAAAATCATAATGATTGGGCCAACCAGTCAACTTTAGGACGAGATAGCTAATGGGCCAACGAGTAATTTGCCGACTTGTACTTGTGGGCCAACTGATAGACTACTGAATTTACAGAAATATACCATATTTGCTGACTGGCAAGATGCCGAGAAACCTTTATGTTGGCCGATCCATGGTTTAACGAGGTTTTTATTTCATCAGCTGACGTTGGCTGACCAGTCACTTACAGTGATTTGGCACATTGGCTAGCCGGTCATTTGCCAATTTTTTTTATTGCATTATGTGGCTAAGAGTGGTGTTTATTGTTACACTTGGTCCAGGTAGGATCAAGGGTATCCTCAAGAGAAAGACCTATGGAGAGATGGACGACAAAGGAGGAGAGAGATGAGGGAAATTGAGGGTCAGGGGATCAGGATGACAAGGTCCTCTGAGGGTCGAGGGATCAGAGGTTCTAGGACAAATGCAAAGAGATGACTCTTGGTAGTCTAAACGATGAGACTTCCTGATAGTCGAAGTGTCCACTCAAGTGCAGGATGAGGTCACACAGAGGGTTCGATTGCAAAGGTATATGTATATTCCACAATGTATTTGGGATACTTGAGGAGGTCAAAGTTAAAGAGAAAGGTATACACTGAAGATGTAACACTTTAAATAGGTGGGAAAATGAATAAAAGGATGACCGATGATTGGTCCAAGAATATGGTGTCATGTAATCCTAGAAAAGGGCATAGAATGTGTAGGTAATCTATAGCGTATATGCCGAAGAAGCTATGGATGACTAGTCATACAAGAGAAAGGACAAGTCGATGAAGTCATCTCTAGACAACGAGATAAGGAGAAAGAAAATAAGTGGGGGGGGTTCCCTATGAATTGTAACATTTATATGGTTAAGCCATGTTGCCAGCTTTTTCTCCTCTAATCCAGCTGCTGGCAAGTAGAGGTGCCCTCATCGATCTCAATTAGTGTTTAAAAGTCTGGTCCAGTCTGGTCTTTTGCCTATTTTGGAAAAGACCGGACTGGGACCAAAAAAGACTGCAAGACCGGTCTTTTTCAGTTCAGTCCAGTCTGGTCTTTCAAAAAGACTGAAAGACAGACCTACTGAAAAATACTACCGACTCCTGGCTTCCTGCCCATATTTCTTCATGTAAATTGGTTCAGAAACCATCAAGATATTAGTATTTTAAAAGTACATGTATTCTCGAGCCGATGGACTTACAAAACCCATTTCAAGGTACCGGATTGCATGGGAATTGAGCTTAACAATGGCTGTACCAAGTGTAACAGAGACCCTTGGCTTCTATATCCATCAATATTTATGTAATTCTGGAGTTGCACACCATTTTGGAGGAGACTTTTTGAACATACTTTATAACTTGGTCAAATAAAATCGTATGAATGAGCAAAAATCAGGGTAAATAGAGGACTGTAATAGGGGCCAACATTGGTTGCTGGTCAGGACCAGTTAGGTCTGGTCTTTTTCAGTCTTTTGATTTTCCAGACACCAAAAAACCACTGATTCAAAATTAATTCTAGGAAAGACTGGTCTGGTTCCCAGTCTTTTGTCGGTCTTTTAAACACTCGTCTCGATGACCTCCTCTCCGTTAGAATTCTTGATTGTCCTAGTGACAGCTAAGTGCCGGAGCTGCTGCTTCTTGCAGGGATGACTTGGACCTGGCAAATGACTCTGTGATGCCTGAGTCATAAGATTTTTGGGACTGCCCTGCCCCCTGTGACCACTTGGATTTGTAGGGAAATGTCGAAGAATGTTAGGCAGCA
This sequence comes from Leccinum incarnatum, assembly GCA_038091095.1. Classification (NCBI taxonomy): domain Eukaryota; kingdom Fungi; phylum Basidiomycota; class Agaricomycetes; order Boletales; family Boletaceae; genus Leccinum; species Leccinum incarnatum. The sequence goes on from JBBPNG010000347.1 coordinate 3,129, forward strand.
GGATTGGTTGCCAACATTGCACCTGGATATTGTACAATTGTGTTTTGCCATCGTACAACTCTCAGGGCTCTAGAGCTCGAGCGCTCATTACAGAAGCCTGGAAAGTATTGCAAATGTATAAAACAAATTGCAGTGTATTTTGAATAAGCCACTCAGATTCCTCTATGATGGTGGCATCACCCAATTCATTGGTGAGGTTGCCGTTTAGTGACTTTACCCTGAATATTTTCATGGAGGTAGGAACAGACACTGCTTTTAAGATATATGGTATAAGTGATGCTGAAGTGATTGCATTCCGCCAAGGGGGAGTGGCAGGATTCATTGGGACTAGGAGGAGAGAGGACAACATAGGCACTGCATGTGAATATTTGAAACAGGCTATTACTATTCTGAGTAACAATGGAAGGGACAACTTCGCAGCTTCAACATGACAATTGCAGATAAAAGAGAGGGGCAGGCTAGTATGGTACTTATGGACAACAAATAAGTTAAAGTGTGAAGAAGTAGTAGAATTGTTTATTCCAATACTTGTTGGGCCAGCAAAGAGATGAGAGCTCACTGCTGGTATCGGGAGTCAGGCATTCATTTGCTGTCCTACCGAAGCGTGGGATAATGTGGGCGGGTGAACAGATGTGAGCTAAAGAAATTACGTCTCCAGTGAGCTATCCCTTCTTGTCGGGAGCCTGAGGGAATTCAATAGCCATAATGCATGATGTATACAGCACGAAAGAAGACAGACATGAAGGAGCTGAGTCACTCAGAAAGTGGATGAGCTGACTGAAAAGGTGGAAGACATGGATTCTAGTATCAATAACATGAAAAAGTCACAAACCAGTTTCTTTGAGAGTGTCATGAAGCTCTTTTCTAGAAACTAGTATCTCAACTATGCTATATACTTTGTATGTGCATATGTCATGTAGCACCTAGCAGCTTGGCACACAATACTATTTGTCAAAGTTATGTTCATTGTCAACTCTTTGGATGTACTCAAAAACCTTGTCACAATGTTATGGTGTTGACATAGATTCCTAGTATGCTATAAAGTTTGGGCATACCACTTATTCAATAGAAGGAATATTGACAAAGTAATCATGCAGTATCTTCAATCCATCAATAAATCCTGGGTGTGATTGACAGAAGTAAGGAGATATGAATTGATAAATAGATCATCCAGCATTGTGTTTTTTGAATGAAAGACATTGAGATACCAGTTATACCAACCAGAAGTTGTCTAAATAGGAAGGGTATGCTTCTTTGGCTCTTCCTCATCTAGCAGAAGGCAAGTGGTAATGATGATTTATTGTGGCTCTTGCCATGGCTGCTCCCAGAAGGTGTCCTTTCTCTACAACATTGCTGGTATTTGTTTTACTGATCCAGGTACTGGATCAGATTTATAGTGAGAAACATTTTGGGACAGTAATGGCAGTCCAAGTGGATGTTGTATTTCTGGGAATTCTGGTATGGGTGGACACAGTAGAAGTGTAAGCAAAACAAACAGATGATGCAATAAAAATTCTTTGAGGAACTTCGGGTTTGACTTCTTTTACCAGCCTCATCTTTCCAACAGTGTCAAGTGTAAAAAAATAGCCCATTCATTTTAATTTAACATAAATGCTAGAAATACTCAAAATGCTTATCATTATTCTTTATACCACAGAATTTCCTTGAAGGTTTGCAGCATAACCCAAATCTCATAAAATACCAGGGTGTTTGGGATATGCTGCTCGCTCTTTTGGCCAATCAGGAACTAGTAGTAGTAGTAGGACTCCAAACTACAGTATCAGGCAAGGCATCTTTGACCAGAAACATAATGTTTGGGTTGCTGATGTCATAATATTGAACTTCCATCATGAGTGCACTGCTTCAAGTAATCTCTTAAAGCCAGAGTAATGAGATGAAAAAATATGATAAAGGAAAACACATATGCCAAAATCAGCCCCTTCAAAAGCTCTTGTCTGCATGTCAACCAGACAATAGAAGTACCACAAGATCAGTACAAAACTCAAATGAGCTCCCAGGTTTCTCCACACAATAAGGCAATTGAATACAGCTTCTTCTTTCCTCACCTCCCAATCTTGGTCCACTATCTTCCTGTCTGGAACATTGAATCTCTACAAGATATTCATTCCTACTTGGCACTATTATTTACAAGTCCAGTCCTGGTGCAGGTTTATGCCTTATTTGGAAAGACTGGACCAAAACTGGTTTTTTTGCAAATCATCAAGAAGTAAGTATTCAAGTGTTGATTGTCCATACATGTACTTGTAGAAATATTTGCCTTCTTACACATCATCTCCTCTGTATAGCCATATCTCTCACCTGTTTCTGTGTCAAATACATACCTAGTAGCTCTGATCACTTCACTTATTGCAAATCTCCAGTGAATCTGAGAAAACTTTCTTGCTGACCTTTTTGATGGTATGACAAGGCTGTATATGATCTAGTCAACAAATGTCAGTGGCATGAATCCAATATGTGAGACACTGAGACTACATGTTACTTCCCACTAGTCCCTTATCATCATGCCCTCTCTTCTGAAGCCACAATTGAGTAACCAAAGGAAACAGAACTGAGGACTCCAAGATTTGACTCAAGTGGTTGTAAATTGGTAAAAAACTAGCAGCCACAATCAGCCACAATTGTGGGAATAATCATCACAACTTGAAAGAGGAAGTATAGAGCGACTACAAGGGTTGGAACATTGAGGAAAGATGTGGGATAGGGTTCGATTAGAAAGAATATGTTAAGGGTATCCAACACAACTTCAACATCACTGGCACTTCAAACAACTTCTGTGGAATGCATCTACAGTAGCATGTTCATTTCTGTTTTCTGCTTTTTGTTTTTTTTTGAAAGACCGGACCCTAACTGGTCTTAGCAATTTCCTGATATGGACAAAACTGGACTGAAACAGAAATAAAAAACTGATTTTCGTTTTGATTTAGTCTTTTTGCCAGACCGGTTGTTAACTGTTACAATCGCTGTCGACTACGAAGGACTTAGAGACGTGGATGTATCTTTTTCTTTCAATGTTTTACCTTTCTCCATTTACCTTGTAAACAATACTCACTTCCTTCTCGACCGAGCCATAGATTAACGACTCTCTCGGCCGATCCCTTATCTCTTATCTCTTATCTTTTCCCTCTATCTCCCATCTTCTTCTCGCCGCTTCTGCTTATCTCGACGTCCCGATATGGTCTCCTCTCTTTCACTGCTACTTACACCGCTTGGTCCGTGCATCTTTGCACTCACTATAAATACCCTGTAGCACGATGGTGTTCCTTAGCTAGTTCTACGCAATCAAGCGTTATCTATCTCTTCCTCCACTTGACCGTCTGCAAGTGAGATCCCTTTAGTCCTTTACTAGACTTGATTGGTCTCTTCGTGAGTACCTCGTCCAAGTATTAAGGTAGTCGTTACCGCTTCGCGTAACATTAACCATTTGAGTAGCTGAAAATTTATATTTATTCCTCTCATTTTGCCTGTAGTTTTCTTATGTAACAATATTGGTTTACAAACAATTGTTAAAGGTATGATCAGGTCATTTTAAGATTGGAAGTTAAAAGTACTTTAAGCCTGCTGCTCCTGACGGTCATTCCAGGTGTTGGGTTCTTACAGCTATTCTAATCTTTATTGGGTCTCACCCAAGTTCACATCAAACAGAATCCTTGTCAACTGAAATCATTGACCTCATCATTGAGTTGTGTGACTAGGTGGTCTAAGAACTGTTTCGCAATTCAAACTGGCAGTTTAAAAACTATTGAGGCTTTACTTTAGGTATAGCTTGGTTTTGAATACTCATTTGAGATATGAATTCTTCATACACTCAAGCATTATGGCAGGCAGAGGTGAGAACCAACTATTATTCAGATCTACAATCTTCTACCAGATGAGAAAAAGAAAGGGGCCAATTGTAACACTGGTTTGCTCTGTACTGTGTTGTTAATATAGGAAAGAAGTTGGTGGTAGACCTTTGGTTTCAGCTGCAAATGGTTTTTCAAATGCAGGGTACATACAAATTCTTGACCTATGCTCATCAGCTTCCAGTGCATTATCCAACTTCAAATTATAAGCTCTGTTGAACTTGCACTTGTAGATAGCAGCCACCAAAATTCTCTCTGCAACAGCATCTGTAATAGAACTCAGAGACATTGAGTTGAGATATATCTGCATCAAGGTTTGCAGCCTTTCTGATCCTAGACCAGTTGTGTGCTTGAGCCTGGTCCAGAGCAGATAGAAGTAACTCTAAGTTATAATTAGAATTAGTTACACTAATTATTCCATACTAGTACCTGGGATAAGAGAAGTGAGGGGGGTCTTGAAGTTGTGGCCCAGTAGTAGACACTGTGCCAGGCCCTGTTGTATCTCCTGAATTTCCATTATTGGATGATTTTGAGGATTTGGTCCAAGGTTGACTCAACTTGCTGTAAAGGTACTGCACTGGAAATATTCTGGGCACCAGTAGTCTCAGCCAGAGGGCCAGCACCAGATGATAAGGATGGAATTAGGGATCCTTCTCCAAATTTATCCCATTGGGTGACCAAAATTACAGCAGAAGTGGCGAATGTTAGAACAATAGTCTGAATATAAGAGGCCTGTCTCGTCCAGGTTCTCCTGGACATTAAATTACAATGTTAGTATACCTTTTTATCAAGCCAGACCTTGTCTCTGACTCTCCAAGGGATCTATGATAACTTGTGTATGGAGTTATAGTTTATCATAGCAGTAAGTTTGATGTTTTTATAGGTTGAGAAAGCCTTTGGTCAATTTTCTATGGGCACATTGCTTTGTAATCAAGCTCTATTGTTGGAACATTATGGAGTCATTACCAATGAGGTAATGGTTCTAACAAGGGTTGGAAGAAGATTATGGGGGGAGCTGCTCCCTAAATGGGCATTTACCAGGTTTTAGCTTCCCATTCAGTTAGAAGCAAGTAGAGCTGCTTGTTGTGTCACAGGCAGATTCAGAGGAAGAGGGAGAGGATTAGAGAGTTGAGACAATGAACTCATTACCATTGATTAGTTTCATCCAATTATATTATATTTATATTGATTGCTAGTATGTTTGTATTGAATATTTAATATTTCTATACAGACTAGCAGCATTCTTATCTTTTCGATGTTTAAGATGATTTCATGGACATAGTTTCAATGGACTGAAATGACTCTAATACTCTAAAGCTTCTAGCCAGACAATGTGCCAAGTTTCCACAACTGACTGGCCAACCAACATCAGCTGATGGAGCCTTGATTGTGCCATGGTCCAACACTCAAACTTCAAATCATGGCTGCCAGCTTCAACAATCTCAATCTCAACTGCAACTGCAACAATAATCTTTGAGTCAGTCCTAGGAATCAAACAGATGCAGTCACATAAAGTTGATGAGATAGACAAATTGCTAAATAAAATCAATACCACAATGGGTGATTCTTTAGTCCAAATGTAAGTCAGTGTATACTTCAGCTTGAGTTATCACATTCAGCTACAACTTGAACAGCAACCAGACCTTCAATTTCGAGCTTGTCTAGATGTAACACTGTCATCCTTTTCATTTTCATTTCTTTATCTCTACTAATGATACTAACATGAAACACATTCTATCAATAGGTCCTCTATTGAATAAATCGTGCATGAAATTTCAAGCAAGTTGGCATGAATGTATGATTGTCTAATGGAATACAAACTACAAAAGTTCTTATGCCCTGGTGTACAACAAAAATTTGTATGCAAGTCCAGAAGGTCATTGCAAAGGTTTTCTTTAGGCATTAAGATTAGTGTATGGATTATCAAAAAGCACTGAAAGACCACCATTGAGCACCAATAATAATTTGTGGCTACATTTCAGTCAAATAAGTTGACTCATTTCAACCTGCAAATTAAACTGTCAGCCATGTTTGATCCTTGTGTCTTGCTTCATATGCTTTAAATTCATTTGAGTGGCATCCTCTTCTGTCATCGACCAATATGGGTTGAGTTGAATGATGGTGAGGATATGAGACAAGGATCTGAGTAGAAATATTTCCCTGAGTTATGAGGCTAGGTAAGAGATGAAGAGCACCATTAAGTTAGATAAAAGCCTCTCTAATATGATAAGTTCATAGTATGAGTACATATATCAACAAAAATGGAATGAATTGACTCACTCATATGATGTCTTTGTGGCAAATAAGGAAGGATTCCCAGTTTCAACCTGTGTTACAAGTGATTGAAGTGTTAGAACCTGCCTACATAGATATATAATATATATGAAATACTGTAAACAGAGTTTAGTATGAGTCATATGAATACTTGGTCATGTGAATACTTGCTTGCTTATGGAGATTATGGTATTGATCAGTGGATGGTAGCGGGCTGCTGGTGTTGAAGGTATTGTGATCATTCTGTAGTCTACTACTATTAGTGATTTAAAGTCTGGTTCAGTCTGGTTTTTTGCCAAAAAATGAGGCAACCAGACCAAGACCAGTTTCAACCAGTTGCAACAGAAACTGGTCTCATTCTCAGGGGCGTGTGACTTTTGTGCACAGCGGTGGCTGTATTGGAGGTAGGATAAAATGATACCTTTAATGTGAGCTAATATTTCCATCAATCGGTTAGGATCTGACTGAGATCTGACCGTTTTTGAGCTATACATAATTTGATCACTTAATCTATGTGTAGATCACATGTGATCATGTGTGTTTGATGCTCCGAAGGTAGCAAACTAAATATTGTACACATATATACCTATCATCCGAGCCACAGATCACGTGGCTCAACACATTACTGGGTGAGATATCATCATTGTACTTAGAATATATGTAAGTAACACCTCATGTAGTCCGCCTGTATGTAGAATAGTCCTAATGTATAAATACTTGAGTCGGTCATAGCTGGTAGACCCAGCTTTGACCTCTTCAGCTTTATGCCAAAGTTCTCCTATTTTTTCCATCTTTCGAAGTGTCAGTGTTAGCCTCCAAGTGGAGTCCGATAGTCTGCCAATGTTGGTTTACTTCATTAGGTCAAAGCTGCCCATACACTTCGGGGCTTCATTGTTATCATCGCCACCATGTCTTGTCACACATATACTTAGATCCCAGAGTTAAGGGAATTGCTTGCTCAGTTAAGAGTCATTGATTGCGTGATCAATCCCAAGATAGCAACTCAGACTAAAGACACTGTGTTGGGTTAGTACGGCCCTCAATCTGGTTTGCTTTGGACAGGCTTAGACCTCATTCCAAGGGAAATAGTTTTGTCTTGTACTTCGTGAGAGAGGAGGGGTAGGTCTAGGTCTGTCTCATCTTCATTACTAGAACACTGAGGAGGGATGTCTGGGGAATTTGGAATCAGAGGTTCTCCTCTCCAGGAAGAGGTGGATAATGAGTGCTGATGGGACGAAGTGGCTAAAGGGTTTCAAGGGCTTACACCTGGAAACGTGCTGTTGCCAAGCGGCCAGTGTCATACATTCTATGGCAGTGATGTTGATGGCATCGTCTCCAGTGCCAGAGGACTTGCTGTTGATGAGCTGAGTGGAGAAGTCAGTGTACTCGGGAAGTTTGGTGAGTACCAACATGTGTTGAATCTTCTCTGGAACTTTGTGGTTGAACTCAGCTAGCCTATCAGTAAATCACCCCCTACATGTATGGATCTATATATATATGTACAGTGTTATACAGTGCCACTGACTTACAGCAAGGTCCCCCTTTATATAGATCTGTATTGATTTGTATAGACTCTGTACAGATTTATATATATTGCTTTTCCTGTATAGAAGTACAGACTCTGTATAGATCCATACATACTGTCTTTTCTGTATAGAAGTACAGCTCAGACCTGTACAACCGTGAACAATATAAATAGTTCATTCACACTATGATGGATCCAATCATAGGAAAACATTTTCATTGCATTTCAAAGTAAATTATGCTACTAGACAACGAGCTGGGGGATTGCAGCAAGTCCATATTCATCAGAATCACCCCCCTTCTGCATGGAGGCCTTCTTGAGTCCAGAGCTAGACACAGTTGATCCAGGAACAAATCAAAAGATGAAGAACTTATCTAGCCCTCTTCGCCCACCTCTCCAACTGAGCCAAAAGAATGTCACACATATTCTCATCATCAAGTACTTGGAACATCAGGCCATGGAGACGTTCATACTCCTGTGCTTCCAAACTCCCACATAGCCTACCAAGATCATGTACACTGCCATGGTTTGAAAGGCAACATAGAACAGCTTTGATCTGCAGTAAAGTCAGCATCACAGGGCAAAGACTAAAAAAAAAAACACTGGTGGCAACCAGGACAATGGCAGCAGGGGGAATATTTGTCTTGAACCCACTTTCGTTCCCCATTAATTTCTGACTTGTTCCATAATATACCACAGCACAGAGACAATAGAGTGCTTTGTGTGCAAAATTCCATTCAACACCGTGCAACTTGTCAACACAAATAGAAAGGCCACAGAAGCCCAGTGTGCCAGTGGGCCTTGATGAAGTGGATGATGCTATTTCTGGACAGCAAGCACAATGCAAGTTATTGCCCCATGGTCATTCTAGTCGTGCTTGGCCTATTAGACTGTGTCTGGAAGGTGGTCGAAACACCTGAAGATATATTTTCCCCCCAGATCCCACCAACAGCTATGCACATCTTGTCAGTCGTAGTATTCAAGTGGGACTTGCCTGTTTTTAGAGATGAGTAGAGGATCCCAGGAGTTGGTTGGTCCATTTCCTTAAGTGCTGCCTTGTCCTATAACAGCATCTGGAACTGCCTAAAGGAGTTCAGCGAGGTCAAAGGCTTTAAAGGTGCATTTACTCACTGGCAAGGCAAGCCTTGGGCATTGGCATGCGCTTGACAAGAGGTCTTCAGCCAATGTTCGACCCTATGACTTGTGGCAGGGCACAGCCAACGTGGTCACCAATGATGCTAGTAGTGTGAGCATGACCCAACACGAGCAGCTCATGGTGCATTCTGCACACTCATGCACATTTCAGATGAGCACACCACTCACTGGTACATCCACCGCTATCTATGCTATGGTGCCACCTCCTTTGCTTTTCTTTCTGTCTTTGTCATCTATCTTTTTAAGTGGCCCAATGCACATTGAGCAGCGCCAACCCCCATGTCACATCAGCAAACCAGCTCTTTTGACCTTCACACCATCCCAGACTTTACAGCTCTTGACAGAATCCTCCATCTACTCCAGGTCTCTCCATGTCACCCCAGGTCCCCAGATACACAGCCACATAATGTCATAGCCATTGCACAGAGTTCCCTAGCTGCTCTAGGTCGTCCCAGGTCACTTCAGCTCCCCAGATACACAGCCACATAACCAGGCTAACCAGACACTAACTATGCACAACCAAGCACACTAACCTGACATAACAAGGCAAAGATCCTAACCAGATACTAACAAAGCAGGAATCCTAACCAGGCACAACCAATATTCAAGTTATGCCTCCTAACCTAGCCTAACCAATGGCTTTGATATTCCTAACTCAGACTAACATTGATTTGCCTCCTAACCTGGACTAACTAGTGCTTTTCCTAATCTAGACTAACCAATGTTTTGCCTGCTAACCTGGACTAACAAATATTTGTTGCCTAATCCAGACTAACACAATATTCCCATGATTAGATTCTGTTATTCTGTTAATGGTGAGTCTATGTATTTTTTTTTGAGTCTATCACTGACTTTGCTTTTCTTCAGTCAGTGTATATAATCAATCATTGATATTATAGATACTGTTAATGGTGAGTCTATGTATACTTTTTTTTGAATCTATCTCTGACTTTACTTTTCTTCAGTATATATTGATATTTGTATACATATGTCAGAAATATATTTCATTTGACTATTTTGGTATGATCTGGAGTAATCTGAGAAGATCTAGAGGTATCTGGAAGAAGCTGGGAGTAACTGGTGATGTAACTGGGACAAGCTAGAAGGTCTGGGACAGGCTGGGACAGATAGGGGTCTCATCTCTGGAAGGAGCTGGAACCAGGCTGGACAGAGCTGGCTAGTTAGGTACCTTGCTGGGGGGAGCTGGGAGCTGGGTGAGCTGTCCAGCTCTGTCCAGACTGTCACATGGTGGACAGCTATGGGTTGGTTTGCTGATTGGTGGCCCTGAGGTCGTTAACAATGGTACAGACCATGGATGTGTAGACCAATTCCAGGCTGGTGGAGCTATGAACAAGGGCAGCACAAGGGGACACCTTGGCCCTCAAGGACCATAAGCTTACATATGACACCCAGAAGCGACATGCTCTTGTCTGCTCTCAACAGGAATTCTTTCACCAAGCTTTGCATCAACAATTGACCAGATAGTCGGCACAGCCCTCTTCAGGAGCACAACCCATGGCTGTGTGGCAAGTAAATTATTGCCTTATATGCTCTGAATGATATGTACTGCATTTACTTTGATAGACATGATACATATTTTTGTACTCTTTGCTTACCACAGACCAGAATGACTGGATGATGCACCCATCAGCCTTTTTATGTGCCCCAATAAGCACAGATTGTTGCTTACAAGATAGAAAGTGGGTTTGGGGGCTTGCTTCCCAAATACCATGGCCAGGTTGAGGCTGGAATTGCGCACACACCCATGTTTTGCCCATGGTGCGTCCATAACGAAGATGTGGACATGGTGATTAGGATGGTTCAGTACATACCTCCCGTATATACCTCTCTGGCACTTCCCCTCCCTCCCTTCTTATTTGCATCTGCAAATGTACCATGACCCGACTAGGTTCAATTGCCACTTGAGAAAGCATGTGGGCCAGGTTTCAGACCCTATGAAGTGCCTCTCACCATGGGACAAGAGTGTATGCCCAGGCAACGGTTTTAGAGCATTTGGTCAAAGTACACCAACTTGAAATATGTGGAGTTGTCAGGGGAGGCCCCAGGAAACAGTTGAAGCTGCTACCCCACTAGTCAAACTTTACAGCGATATCATCCATTTTTTAAGTACATTTGTTTTATTTGTCCGGCACTCCTGGACCCACACTATATTGTCTGGACCTCAATATACATTGTTATAAATGGCCTCAGATGGGCAGTGGTTGTATTTAAAAGTCAGGTCCTAAGACTGACAAAAGACCAAGAATCGGACTGGACCGGACTACTAGGAATGGTCCTAACCAGTCTGGTCTTCCCTAGAATTAATTTAGAACCATTCATGGCCAAAGTTTTTGTTTCTGGAAAATCAAAAGACCAAAAAAGACCGGTCCTAACTGGTCCAGACTGGCAACCAATGTTGGCCCCTATTAGGTAGTATAATCCTCTATTTACCCTGATTTTCTCTTGTTTTTACAATTTTATATGACCAAGTTATAAAATATTTTCAAAAAGTCTCCTCCACAATGATATGCAACTCAATATTGGGCATATCTTTACTCATGTGGACAGAACTACGTATATATTAATGGATATGGAAGCCAGGGGTCTCGGCTATACTTGGTATAGCCATTGCTAAGCTCTATTACCACGCGATCCAGTACCTCAAATAAAATACTAATATCTCGACGGTCTCCAAACTGATTTACATAAATAAAATATAGGCAGGAAGCCAGGAGTCAGTAGTAGTTTTCAGTAGGTCAGTCTTCCGGTCTTTTTGAAAGACCAGACCAGACCAAACTGAAAAAGACCAAAAGACTGGTCATTTTTGGTCTACCAAAAGCAAGTTGTTAGGGTAAACCTGTCCCCTAAAGGGCCCAGGAATACAATTGCCTAACCCACGTCTTTGTGTCAACACCCTCAATCTTCCCTTTTTCTCTCAACACATCTCCTCCTCATCACCCATCCACCACCCGAATGTATGCCCCATTTGTATCGTCCACACTCCACGTTAATATTTGTGGAATTTTCCCTCTATACTGGGTCATGCCCATTCGGCTTGATAAGTATTCTGCTCATTGTGGTGTGGTACTCATCTGTCAGACCACCATATCATCTCATGATGTGGTTGACTTTGCCACATCGACAACACAGTCACCCACCTTTCACCCTCTTCAACCAATTCAAGCTAACTCAATCTAACTTGTAAGTACTTTCTTCCAACTGCCTACCATCTCTACTAATCCACCAACTTAAACCCACCATCCTTCACTTCCTTTCATCCAACCACCATATCATCTCACAATGTGGTTGACTTCATCACATCTACAATGCTTTGCTATGCTTTAATTCGTCTACCAACCCACCACTCATCACCTCTTTCCTTCTAACCACTGTATCATCTCACAACACAGTCGAATCCAGGGGTTTTTTTCCCCCTTAAACGGTTCAGTTAACATGGGAAAGAGAAAGTGTGACATATCTGAAGTCTTAAGTGTGTTCATTCCTCCATCTGATTATAACATATTCTGACCAACCCTAGTAGTAGATGGTGCAATTGCAAAATAAATCTCAAAAACAGAGGTGGCATGAACAAATGTAAGCTATTATTTCCTTTGCTGAGATGTGAGGGTAAGCTAAGCCTTTTCTCACAGGGACAAAGAGAACGAGGAGCACCAATGAAAGCAAAATAATGAGTTGCAGAAAAAATTGAGGTTAGTCTTCTTAGTATAGCCTGAGTTGTTGAGCTTATGAGTTCAGAGATAAGAAACACCAACTGTTTGATGACTCTGTTGAAATGAGTGAAGCCATTGCTACTGTTGCTGCCACTGTTCAGCAGGTCATTGGCTTAAGTTCTCCTGTTAACCCCTCATTCTCCCCTCAACCTTCCAGCGAAGCTGTCGCTACCACTGTGCAGCTTGACATAAACCCTCCTCTCAACACCCCATCCCTGCAACACCCCAACAACCTCAACTCCCAAGTGAAGCCTTGGCACCGAACCCAGCCAATTTAACCCCTAGGCACTTGTTTAGGTTATCTCTTCTCTTTCTCTCCTCATCTTTGACCTCTCTTCAGCCACAAACCTCCCTTCCATGTGAACCATCTCTGTCTCCCAATTTAGATTTGGTGACTGGTGTTTTAGGAGTTCAAGTTGACGCCAAGTCAGAAACTGTTAGAAACTGTGAAATGGGCCAGTGGCCAAGTAACCGTTTTGCCCTACTTGGAAGATGAGCACTCCAAAAACGACAACAATGATGAAGCCAAAAACATCCTCCATGCAGATCAAGCATATGTGGAGCATCTCGCCAAAATTCCAGATTGTACACCCTCCAGCCAACTGGTTGTATTTCTTGAAAAGACCATGGCCAAAAGTGACCTTCTCAAAGCTGTCCGAGACTCTGGCTCTGTCCAACAACAAAACTGTGGATGCACTTGAAGAATCTTTCATGACCTTTCCTGATTCAAATTTTCTTGTTCATGGTATGTAATTTTGCTGATCTTCTGTACATGCAGCTTAGCTTTATTCATCTCAGATATGGCGCTGCATGTGAAGGACTTTAGCAAACCATACACAGAAACAACTTTGAAGAAGTTCATCGAGGATGTCAACAACCCACAAATTCTCAGGGTGGGCCTTGATTTTCCCCTACCACAGCTAGTTGCTCCTTCCCCCTTCAAGTAGCTATATTTTTTGGCCTTGAGCATTTCATTATTGCTAACATCTTGTTAAAAAGCTGGATGATGGCTATTGTCTTGGATGGGCCCAAACGCAGAGAGCCATCACCATTGATCAACAGACCCTTAGTGGAGATGTCCTAACTTCTCGCTCCTGGGTCCTCACTCACCACGCAGCCATCCCGACCTACCCTCACCATGATGCTGATGGCGGTTGTAACCAGTGTGATTCATTTTGGCACAGACCGTGTACCAAATTGTGCTTGCGTTGCCTCACCTCCCAGTGACTCACAATAGGTCCCTTTTAATCTAGCCTTCAAAAGCTTCAAAAATTTGATTAATGTGGTTTACTTAAAGCTGTATAAGCGGTCTTTGATCTGCCTTTGCAGTATGGTCGCATTCCATGCAGGCTATAATGCATCCAAGGTTTATGTCAAGTGGCTGTAATACTGGCAAACAACTGGCAGCCACATTCAGCCACAATCAGCCACAAGTGTGGGAAAAGTAATCACAACTCGAAGAAAAGAAGATAAATATGTGTAGCACGACCACAAGGGTCTAGAACCTCGAGGAGAAAAGTTTGATAAGGTTATTGACCATAGGGAATCCAATGGTGATGGTTATAAGTAGTGCAGAGCACTACAAAGTTTACAATGAAGTAAAAAGGATGAAAAGAGTGCAAAATCACCAAAAGTAACACTCCCCTCTAATTCCGCGACTCTGGCAATCACTTGCTCTCCCCAATTCTAGCAAGTCCCAGCATCTGGCACAGACCTTTGACTTTGAATCGAGGCAAAGCCTTGGTCAATAGATCAGCAGGCATCTGATCAATAGGAATAAAGTTGGGTGAAATGATACCCTTGTCCACCACATCTTGAAGCCAAAACCAGCGCAAGTCAAGGTGCTTCATCTGCCCATGATATTCTGGATGCTTTGCCACCTGAATAGCTGATTGGTTGTCGATGTGAAGGACAGACAACTTGTCCATAGGGAAACCCAACTCCTCCAGCAACTTGCGCATCCAAACAACTTCCTTGCCAGCTTCACAAGCAGCGATGAACTCTGCCTCCTTGGTGGACAAAGCAACAATGGGCTGGTGCTTTGACATCCAGGAGACAACACCAGTTCTGATCTTGAAGATATATGTGCCAGTCCAGTGTCCAGAGCCCTTGCATCCACCATGATTCACATCCGAGTGTGGAAAAGAGCTGAGGCATTGAAGGATCAGGAAAATAGGTGATGCTGGTCCATGGTGCCTTTGATGTAGTGAAACAAGTGCTTGACTGCGTGCCACTGCCTTGCAGAAGGAAAGGAAGCAAGCTGACCAACAAGTGTAAGCAATATCTGGAGGAGTAGTGCAGGAGTGCTACTGTAGGAAACCAATAGCACAGTCTTAGTTGACTGATTGCATCAAATCGATCTCTGTAGATATCTGGGGCAACAAACCTGGATCCAGAGGGATGCTAACAGGCTTGCAATTGCCCATAGCAAAATGTTTGAGCATCTCAACACAATACTGATACTGAGACAGAGTGAGAGAGCAATTGGCGCGATTCCGATCAATCTTGATCCCCAGAATCTCCCAAGTCATGGATTTTAAAATGCTTGTGCAGCTGGTTCACAAAGTTTGCTATGCCATTGATTTCCGCCTTGCTTGGAAGGGGCCATCAGTATGATATTTGCATGCAAAGACCTACTTGGAACTGATGACAGGTCAATCTGTAGGTCTGAAAAGTCCATGTCCCATTCTGTCTCTGTGCATTCAACTCATCGAGAGCAGCTTACTATATTCATTGTCACAAACTATTTGAGATTTACAAGTTCCTACATACTCACCAGTGATTGTAATCACTTCAAGCTGCCATCGACAGCACAGAACCTCAAATCAGCGTTTGTTAGGGATGAGAAGCAGGAATGTATCCCTGAGGTGATAGTTAGTCAAATATAGTGTTGTCTTAGTATTTATACCACACAGAGATAAAAAACCAATTACCAACCAAGCACAAAATTCATTAAAAATTAACCTATGATACTCCCATACAAATACCCTCCAATATACCCCTACTCACCATTGAGGGTAGTGGTATATACAAGGGTACCACCAAAGCTAACCCCTACTCATTATAACAATATAACCCTTGCTATGCCCAGTACCTTTGGTTCAAGCAGACAACAATCCCAACCTTGAGATCCATCGGGAAATGGTGTGTTATCATGGTGGGCTTGCAAGTAATCCAGGTGGTAAACACCACTGTGCTTCCAAAGGATCACACTCAGGTGGTGGAGTACACCCAAAGAATAAATTTATAGACTGACCTTGCAAGAAATAAGATATTCAGCTGCTCTTCCATGCATCCCTGTTGCTGACCCAAGGGTACAGTGAGAAGCTACAGGCTAGTTTCCACCAAGATGACATTTTGGAGCCACAGATTGGAAGTACGGTGGCCAGAGAGAGTTTTCTAACCTTTGCTCAGGAGCTTTCCAGGTTTGCCACTATGCCAGCTCATAGCTTTGGAGGAGAATACCTCTAGAGAAACTTGCTCTTTGAGGTTGTTAGTCAGGCTGGACATTGGTGTCGCCTTTGATGCCAAAGGATGAGGTATAGGTGTAGCTCCATTTGCTATCATAAAGCTCATTTATAGTGGTAAAAGTATCAAAAATGGAGCCAAAAAGCTGAAAAAAAAAATTGAAAAAGGACTCCTGACACCCAATGGATGGGCCAGCCCAATGAGGTATGGGGCTAGCCCATAAATGGGCACTAAAGTGGTCATTCATGGGCTAGCCCAGCGAAAAAAAGACCCCAGACACTCCTCAAGCAGTGGGTTAGCCCATAATAACCTTGGGATAATCCCAAATGACACCAGCGCTAGCCCATAAATTGTTGAAACATGCATATATTTGGGCTAGCCCAAGGATAATGGTGGGTAAAACCCGATCAGAAATCTATAGTGGAGCATGGGCTCTCCCAAAGATGTCATTGGGTTAACCCAAGGACAGGCCAGGGGGGTCTTGGGAGACCAACCCTTAACTACCCGGTAGGCCATATGCTCCCACCAAATATGAAGGACCTAAGGGGTCCCAAAAAGTAGGTGACTAAAGTGATCACCCACCGCACACGCTCAGACGCCCCAGCTCGTTTCCAGGATGAAATGATGGGTCCCATCCGCCTCTTCAACACCAGAGACGAGATTCGTTGTTTGTTTGAGGATGCACAACAAGACCCCGAGAGCGCACCTCGTCGCATGCGCCAGGCCCTCGACCTGGTTACATACTTTAACCACTGGAAGAGGCACAAGGACCTCGACACGAGCAAGCTCATGCACATCACCGTTCACAGCTGGAGACCCCCGGCATGGTACACCGAAAGGATAAGGCAAAAGAAGCAGAACAAGAAGGATGAGGCAGCCGCTCACAAATGTGAGGAACGCGAGTGAACTGCTCACATCCAATGTCAGTGGGACACACTGAACGCCCATGCCGTAGACACAACCATCCTGACCTCCTCGTCTCTCGAACGCCGCCTCGACGCAGTCACCGTGTCGGCTCCCGTACCACCTGTCGAGGCTGCGACTCCTGCTCCTCCTTGCTCCACACCATCCACTCGCCCCTCTCGTCCGAAGACCAAGGACGTCAGTAGATGGATCCCACCAATGGAGCACTGGCACTGCCCTTCGATGCACCTGTCGAGGACTGGGTCAGCTTCATAGAGACTCATCAGGACGCTTGCCCCCTGGAGCAGGATCACAACTTGCTGTGTAAGATGCCCCGGAGCCATTGGGCAAAACCTGATCGCCAACGATGGCGACTCCCCTCTTCGACGTCCCCCTCGTCAACAAGTCCAAGGCTTCCTCCTCATGGAGTGACTCGCTCCCGTCCCGCGTAGTGATTACAATCGCATGGTGTGGCAATGCGAGCTGGCAAGACTGCTCCTCATGCCAGGGCTGGGGCGGTACACAGCGCTCCTTCATTGGGCTGAGGTCACTCCTCTCATTGGCCAGACCAATCCCTGGGCCGGAACGTTCATCAAGGAGGCAACTTCAGCGGAGCTCACCACTTACCTTGTGGGTAATAGCGTCACCGGCGCTCACTGGGAGGCTGACGACGCAGTCCCTTGCCAGGCACGCCGAGTTGTTCGAGAAATGCTCGACTGTGCCATCAAGACCACAGGCGGGTTCAAAAACCCTGTAACGGCGGCCATTTATGCGCCCATTCAGGACAAGATTCGCCATCCAGTCTCTGACGCATCCCTCAATCAGTCTTGCAAGTGGTACCTCTCCGAGTTGCAGATGCGCAGCATGCGCACCGAGGACATTGACCCCCTCGCAATCGAGTCTGTCACTCTGGAGAGTGAGCACATGTATGACCAATTCGGGAAGGCAGTCATCCTCTATGACCTTCCTCACACCCCAAGGATGGGCCCATCGGCTCTGATATCAGCACACCAGCCACCCTGACGATGCAGGACATACTATGTAATGCGACAAATTGTGACTCCCTTTCCCTCCGTTATCTCTTGTGTGCTCACTGAGGCGTAACCCTTGTTTATCGTGCACCACAACACAGGGCCTAACCCCCGATTTTCCTTTTCTTTTTTTCCTTTTCTCGTTTTCTATTTCTATTTCCCTATTGTTGAAACAATCACTATTAGATTGTTTAGTCATCCATCTAGAACTTCAAGTTATTTCTAGACTATTCTTTCATTTTCTATGATGACTCATATCTCATTACTTTGCTTATTGATCAGCTTACTGATCATGACTCATTATGACATCATCCGCAGTACATATGATTCATATATGACTTGGTGCTTACATATCACGATAAGAGTCCTTTATGCTATTGGCTAGACTCTTATGGAATATTCCACCACATTCTATATACCATAACATGTACAAACATATCATGTAGTATATAAGATGGACCCAGACGTCCATTCAATCTAAGTTGTTTTTACACCACTTCTTTCACTACCCACCACCCCAATCCTCGACGAGCGTAAATGTCCCCCAGTAAATGTCCCCCAGGACCTTGACGCTCGGCTCGCATTGCTTTACAAAACAATCGACGACCTGAAAAGCGAGTTACGGGACGCCCGGAACAGTGCCCAAAAGGCCCACGACCGACTAGACCAAGAGGCCGAAGACCCCGATCCAGGACCCCAGTCCACGCTGTCACAGGAAACCCTCAACGCCATAGCAGCTCTTCACCTACTAGACACCTCTGGCTCCTCAGGGAACTTGAAAAAGCGCGCCAAGATCGTTCCTGACCCCGGAAAATTCGACGGAACGTACAGCCGATATGACAAATGGTGGACTAAGATAATGGCATGGATCGAAGTCAATCCTGACACCTTCACATCTAACAAAAAGGGATGTCTAGCCATTCTCTCACGAGTAGGAGATATCGGAGAAAAGGACAAAAACGGCGCTGGCGCCTGGGCCAGAAATGAATTGAAGAAGCGACGAGGTCTTGCCGATCATCTTTGGCCAAATCCAGACGACCTCGAAACCTTAATGGATGGGCGGTTCCGAATTGGCAATGAAAGGGACATCGCCCTTCGACGTTTAATGGATAAAAAGCAGGGTCCAAAAGAAAGAACCCAAGTCTTCCTAACCAGTTGGCTTGCCCTATACGACCAAGCTAAATGTGACCCAATGATGGGAATTGCCTTGCTAGAAAGGAACAGTCGACAAGAAATTATCAAACATATGTTCCTCCAAGGCGAGCGACCTACGGCAATATCCAAATTCATTGCCACAATGCAAAAATACGCCAATGCCATCAAAGCATTCGAAACCCGTTCCACTTCCTCCTTCTCTTGTCGAGACCCCAACGCTATGGCCACGATATTGACGCTGCTGTGATTACTACCGACATTCGAAAAACGTCTCTGGGATGTTACAATTGCGGAGGAGATGGACATCGAGCAAAAGAGTGCAAAAAGCCTTCGACAAGATGTAAAGACTGTGGATTTTCTAGAGGCGGACATAGGAAGGAATGTCCAAAATACCAGTCCAAAAATGTGCGAGCAGCAGAAGGAACTGCCATAACAAACCAACACGCCGCACAATCACCCAACTGGGAAAAGGCGATACAAGGAATGGACTTAGAAGCGGCGCAAGCCTACTTTCGCGATCTCGATGTGACTCAGGGAAAAGAGTGAGGGAGACCGTATCAGGTACAAGATCTCCCTCTCCTATAAAACAAAAAAATAGTTTACTTACAGACTACCGTACTCGACGCCTAGATAGTGCTAGTACAACCTCTGTTTCTCCTTCTCTTTCTTCTTTTAATCATTTCAATGTATTAGATAGTGATGTTTCTCTCGATTCTTTATCATCTTGAAGTAGTATCCTACCAGATGGCTCCCCGGGAAGGGAGGCTTAATTTGGCTTATAAAGAAAATAAAAATAGTTCCCCCCCTCAGATCCCGACTGAGCGGAAAGTCCGCACTATGCGCCCACTTAGGGAATTAGTTCTAAAAATAGATATAATTACGAAACACAAAAACATCGAAGTCAAGGACATCATGAGAAAGTTACAGCCGATGTGACCAACTTAGGACGAAACCAAATGATCCTAGGATACACCTGGCTACGCAAACATAATCCTTTGATCAATTGGGTACAAGGGATGGTCACCTTAAATCAATGTCCCACTTCTTGCCGAGCTTTGAACGTAATATATGAATCTCGACTGGACGAATCAGAGATCGACTATTCCTATCGGGTTCAGGGTCTAGGAAAAGAACCCGAAAAGGGGGTAGAACCCGAAGAAGCCTTTAAACTGGTACCTGAGGTGTATCACGAATATCTGGACGTCTTCTCGAAGAAGGCTAGTGAACGCATGCCCGAAAAGAAAACATGGGATCATGCCATAG
Organism: Leccinum incarnatum; assembly: GCA_038091095.1. Classification (NCBI taxonomy): domain Eukaryota; kingdom Fungi; phylum Basidiomycota; class Agaricomycetes; order Boletales; family Boletaceae; genus Leccinum; species Leccinum incarnatum. Next base: position 23,497 of record JBBPNG010000347.1, read on the forward strand.
ATCTGAAACCAGATTTTAAACCAAAAAAGGGTAGATTGATTCCCCTCAGCCCTGTAGAGCAGGATGAAGTCAAAGCCTTTGTAGACGACCAGCTGAGCAAAGGTTACATTGGACCTTCGAAACCACCCCAAACTTCGCCAGTATTCTTCATTCCTAAAAAGGACGGTAAAAAGCGAATGGTCATGGACTACAGATACCTAAACGAGGGTACGATTAAAAACAACTACCCTCTTCCACTCATTGGATCGATTGTCGATAAATTAAAAGGAAGCAAGATCTTCACCAAGATGGATCTCCGTTGGGGTTACAACAATGTAAGAATCAAAGAAGGAGACGAATGGAAAGGAGCTTTCGTCTGCCATCTCGGATCCTATGAACCAACCGTGATGTATTTCGGGATGTGTAATTCCCCGGCCACGTTCCAGAACATGATGAACGACATCTTTGCGGATATGGACGATGTAGTAATTATCTATATCGATGATCTCTTAATCTTTACAAACGGAGATATGAAACACCATCAGGAAATGGTTAAAAGGGTCTTAGAAAGATTGCGGAACAACGACTTATTCATCTAACCCGAAAAGTGCTTCTTCGGAGTACAAAAGGTCAACATGCTAGGCATGGATGTCTCCTGCGATGGAATCTCAATGAATGCTGAAAAACTCGATGGCATCGCTAAGTGGCCGGTCCCCACTAATGTGAAAGCCGTGAGAAGCTTCTTGGGTTTAGCCAACTTCTATCGCCGCTTCATTACCAATTACAGTTTGGAAGCGAGACTTTTACACGACTTAACTAAAAAGGATCAACCTTGGAGATGGGAAACAGCCCAGCAGAAAGCGTTTGACACCCTTAAAAATAGATTTACCACCATGCCTGTACTGGCATACCCAGATGACATGACCCCTTATCGTGTTGAATGCGACGCCTCAGACTTCGCCACAGGGGCTGTGCTCTCTTCCTTGAAAGACGACAAATGGCACCCTGTTGCCTTTATGTCACACTCCATGACCCCCGAACAGCGCAATTATCCCATCACCGATAAAGAAATGCTCGCGATTATTTTAGCGCTTGAACAATGATGGAGACACTATCTAGAAGGTGCTAGACACAACTTCGAGATTTGGACGGATCATTAAAACCTCCAATATTTCATGAAGAGCCAAGACCTGAATCGGAGACAAGCCAGATGGGCCCAATACCTATCCCGATTTGATTACACTCTCGTGAATAAACCTGGTACCTCAATGGGAAAAGCCGATGCCCTTTCCACTGGAAGAGAAGATCACATGATCGGCATTGAGAATGATAACAAACAAATGACATTCATACTGGAATCTCGCATACGATCTTTAGAAAAAATCACCCTCTTCGATAAAATAAAATCTGCGCATTCTGGTTGCACATCTCCAGATGGGTCGATCCTCCGTGAAGGATTATATTATTATAGCGACAAACTTTGGGTCCCAAAAGAACTCTGCCGTGATGTGATGACACAATTCCACGATCACCCGATCTTCGGACTCGGACATAAAGATGCTGAAAAGACACAAGATTTCCTCACCAGATACTACTCTTGGCCAGGAGCTAAGAAGGACATACAGGAATATTGTAAAGCCTGTGAGTGCTGTGCGTGTATGAAACCCACCAACCTTCCGCCAGCCGGAAAATTACAACCTCTAGAAGTTCCTGAAGGACCCTGGAAAAACGTGTCAGCCGACTTTATTACCGGCTTCCCCACATCCCATGGTTTTGACAGCGTGTTAGTAGTCGTAGATTGCTTCTCAAAAGAAGTCGCCTCCATACCCACTACGAAAACCATTACATCCAAAGGAACAGCCGAACTCTATCAAGATTACGTGTGGAAGCATCATGGACTTCCTGATTCACTCATCTCCGACCGCAGACCCCAATTTGCTAGCCAAATGATGGTAGATCTGCTCAAACTCCTAAAAATAGAAAAGAAGATGTCCACTGCGTACCTAGTGATTTCAGGTCCGGTCCGGTCCGGTTATTTGCCTTTTTTGGGCATAACCGTAACCGAACCGGTTATGGAAATTCCTTATTAGGCAAAAAACCGGACCGGACCTACCAAAACCGGTTATGAGGACATGGAAAAATACTACTCATTTCTAGCTTTCGACCCATATTTTTTTTATACATTTTGGTTCACACGGTCCCAAGATATGGCCGTTTTAAGATTTGATCGAATATATGACTATCAGTAGCCAGAATAAGTGATCTCGAATACATCGGGAAGTGATTCTCACGCTTAGCGGTGGCTGTACCGAATGTAGTAGACACCCCTATCTGTCATCTGACCGCTT